>WNWK01044296.1:0-15153 GCA_009830355.1 Cherax destructor | reverse complement strand
ATCAAACTTTTAAATAGAATTTCCCCAATTGAAATTTATGGGAAAAGTAAGGAAATTTATGATTTTTTTTGGGGAGGCTTACTCATATGTATATTTTATCAAAAAAAAGTTTTTCAGAAAATCCTTAAAAATGTTTGAATCGTCAAAAATGCAAAGAATAACATTTATACCATTTTTTAATGTTTATAAATTTTACATATTTTTAAAAACCCAATAAAAATCTGTAAATATAAATATTTTTATAGAATATTTATATTATTTTTCAAAAACACATGAAACATTAAAATCTTAGAAAATGTGCAAAAATGGTATTTTATTGCATTTTCGACTTTTTTAGAGCGGTTTGATTAAATTTCACTGTAATTGAAATTTAGGGGAAAAGAAAGGAAATTTAGTTTTTGGGGAGGCTTACTCATAGGTATATTTTATCTAAAAAAATAGTTTGTCAAAAACGAAAATCCTTGAATGTCAAAAATGCAATAAAAATGTTTTATAGCATTTTTCCTTTTATAAATTATTTTTATATTTTTAAAAACCCCTTTAAAAATCTATATAAGTCAATATTTTTAAACAATATTTCTTATTATTTTAAAAATACATGAAACTTAAAAATCTCAGAAAAATGTGCAAAAAATGGTATTTTTGCATATTTCGACGTTTTAGAGCGGTTTGAGTGCTTTTCTGACAAAACTCATTTTTAGCAAAATATTAGATTATCAAACTTTTAAATAAATTTCACTGCAATTGAAATTTATGGGAAAAGACGCGAAATTTTATGAATTTTTTGAGGAGGCTTACTCTAGGTATATTTTATCTAAAAAATTGTTTTTCAGAAAATCCTTGAAAATGCCTTGAATGTCAAAAATGCAAAAAATAACGTTTTATAGCATTTTCCCTATTTATAAATTTTTACTTTTTTTTTAAATAATGTTGAAGGAACGAATGGAAGGAGAAGAGGGAATATAAATTGTAAATTCAAGGATTATGTGGATTAAAAAAAAGGGGTCGGATGGAAAAAGTGGGGTCATAATAACGTGTATGCACCTGGAAAGAGAGGGGTAGAGGGAGAGAGATTTTGGGAGATGTTAAGCGAATGTTAGGAACAACCAAATGAGAGAGTAATTGTGGTGGGGACCTAAATGCTAAAGTGGGAGAAACATGCAGAGGGGGGTTTATGGTAAGTTTGGGGTGCCAGGTAAATGATAATGGGAGCCCTTTGATTGAACTTTGTATAGAAAGGGGTTTAGTTATAGGTAATACATATTTTAAGAAAACGAGGATAATAAGTATAAAGATATGATGTAGGGCGTAATGACAGTAGTTTGTTGGACTATGTATTGGTAGATAAAAGACTGTTGAGTAGACTTCAGGATGTAATGTTTATAGGGGCCACAGATGTATCAGATCACTTTTTTAATTATAGCTACAGGGGAGTAAAAGGTAGATGGGATACAAGGAAAATAGAATCAGAATAAGAGAGAGGTGAAGGTTTATAAACTAAAAGAGGAGGCAGTTAGGGTAAGATATAAACAACTATTGGAGGATAGATGGGCTAGTGAGAGTGTAGGCAATGGGGTCGAAAATGTATGGGGTAGATTTAAAAATGTAGTGTTAGAGTGTTCAGCAGAAGTTTGTGGTTACAGGCGAGTGGGTGCGGGAGGGAAGAGGAGCGATTGGTGGAATGATGATGTAAAGAGAGTAGTAAGGGGAAAAAGTTAGCATATGAGAGGTTTTTACAAAGTAAAGGATGCAAGGAGGGAAGAGTATATGGAGAAAAAAGAGAGGTTAAAAGAGTGGTGAAGCAATGTAAAAAGAGAGCAGATGAGAGAGTGGGTGAGATGTTATCAGCAAATTTTGTTGAAAATAAGAAAAAGTTTTGGAATGAGATTAATAAGTTGAGGAAGCCTAGAGAACAAATGGATTTGACAGTTAAAAATAGGAGAGGAGAGTTATTAAATGGAGAGTTAGAGGTATCGGGAAGATGGAGAGAATATTTTGAGGAGTTGTTAAATGTTGATGAAGACAGGGAAGCTGTGATTTCGTGTGTAGGGCAAGGAGGAATAACATCTTGTAGGAGGTGGAAGAGCCAGTTGTGGGTGTAGGGGAAGTTCTGAGGCAGTGGGTAGAATGAAAGGGGGTAAGGCAGCTGGGATTGATGAGATAAAGATAGAAATGTTAAAAGAAGGTGGGGATATAGTTTTGGAGTGGTTGGTGCTATTATTTAATAAATGTATGGAAGAGGGTAAGGTACCTAGGATTGGCAGAGAGCGTGTATTGTTCCTTTGTATGGCAAAGGGAAAAAGAGAGTCAAAATTATAGGGGAATAAGTCTGTTGAGTGTACCTGGTAAAGTGTATGGTAGAGTTATTATTGAAAGAATTAAAGTAAGACAGAAAGCAGGATAGCAGATGAACAAGGGGGCTTTAGGAAAGGTAGGGGGTGTGTAGACAAAGTGTTTACAGTGAAACATATAGGTGAACAGTATTTGGATAAGGGTAAAGATGTTTTGTGCATTTATGGATTTGGAAAAGGCGTATGATAGGGTAGATAGGGGGCAATGTGGCAGATGTTGCAGGTGTATGGAATAGGAGGAAGGTTACTGGAGTGAAGAGTTTTATGAGGATAGTGAGGCTCAGGTTAGAGTGTGTAGGAGGGAAGGGGACTATTTCCCTTTAGACAAGGATGTGTGATGTCACCATGGCTGTTCAATATATTTATAGATGGGGTTGTAAGAGAAGTGAATGCGAGGGTCTTGGCAAAGGTGTTGGGCTAAAAGATAAAGAAGCAAATACAGTGGGAGTTGTCACAGTTGCTTTTGCTGATGACACTGTGCTTTTTGGGAGATTCTGAAGAGAAGTGCAGAGGTTGGTGGATGAATTTGGTAGGGTGTGTAAAGAAGAAAATTGAAAGTGAATATAGGAAAGAGTAAGGTGATGAGGATAACAAAAGAATAGGTGACGAAAGATTGGATATCAGATTGAGGAGAGAGTATGGAGGAGGTGAATGTATTCAGATATTTGGGAGTGGATATGTCAGCAGATAGGTCTATGAAGGATGAGGTGAATCATAGAATTGATGAGGAAAAGGGTGAGTGGAGCACTTCGGAGTCTGTGGAGACAAAGAACCTTGTCCATGGAAGTAAAGAGGGGAATGTATGAGATAGTTATACCAACGCTCTTATATGGGTGTGAAGCATGGGTGATGAATGTTGCAACGAGGAGAAGGCTGGAGGCAATGGAGATGTCACATCTAAGGTCAATGTGGTGTAATATAATGCAGAGAATCGGAGTTTGGAAATTAGGAGGAGGTGCGGGATTACCAAAACGATTGTCCAGAGAGCTGAGGAGGGGTTGTTGAGGTGGTTTGGACATGTAGAGAGAATGGAACGAGACAGAGTGACTTCGAGAGTGTATAAATCTGTAGTGGAGGGAAGGCGGGGTAGGGGTCGGCCTAGAAAGGTTGGAGGGAGGGGGTAAAGGAAGTTTGTGTGCGAGGGGCTTGGACTTCCAGCAAGCATGTGGAGCGTATTTGATAGGAGTGAATGGAGGCATATGGTTTTTAATACTTGACGTGCTGTTGGAGTGTGAGCAAAGTAACATTTATGAAGGGATTCAGGAAACCGGCAGGCCGGACTTGAGTTCTGGAGATGGAAGTACAGTGCCAGCACTCTGAAGGAGGGGTGTTAATGTTGCAGTTTTATAACTGATTGTCAAAGCCACCCTCGGGCAAGACAGTGATGGAGTGAATGATGATGAAAGTTTTTCTTTTCGGCCACCCTGCCTTGGTGGGAATCGGCCGATGTGTTAATAAAATAATTTAAAAATCCCTTTAAAAATCTATAAAATCAATATTATTATACAATATTTCATTTTATTTTTCAAAAATACATGAAACCTAAAAATCTCATAAAAGTGCTAAAATGGTATTTTATTGCATATTTCGACGTTTTAGAGCGTTTGAGTGCTTTTCTGACAAAACTCATTTTTAGCTAAAATACTTAGATTATCAAACTTTTAAATAGAATTTCTACTGCAATTGAAATTTATGGGAAAAGTACGGGAAATTTTATGATTTTTTTTTTTGAGGAGGTATATTTTATCTAAAAAAAATAGTTTTTAAGAAAATCCTTGAAATCGTCAAAAAATGCAATAGAATAACATTTTATACCATTTTTTTATATTTATAAATTATTTACTATTTTTAAAAAATCCTATTAAAAATCTATAAAAAATCAATATTATTATACAATATTTAATATTTTTTTTTCAAAAAATACATGAAATTTAAAAATCTTAGAAAAATGTGCTAAAATGGAATTTTATTGCATATTTCGACGTTTTAGAGCGGTTTGAGTGCTTTTCTGACAAAACTCATTTTTTAGCTAAAATACTAGTGGCTTGGTGGCTAAAGCTCTCGCTTCACACGGCGAGGGCCTGGGTTCGATTCCCAGCCAGAAAAGAAACATTGGGCGTGTTTCTTTACACCTGTTGTCTATGTTCCTTATCAGTAAAATGGGTACCTGGGTGTTAGTCGACTGGTGTGAGTCGCATCCTAGGACACTGACCTAATCTGCATGAAATGCTCAGCATAACAAGGGACTTTCAATATAGTAATATGTCATTGATGTCAGCTAGGCCTGTATACCATGTACATGTACTTGTATAAATTAAAGATATCAAACTTTTAAATAGAATTTATACTGCAATTGAAATTTATGGGAAAAGTAAGCGAAATTTTATTATTTTTTTGATGAGGCTTACTCATAGGTATATTTTATCTAAAAAAAAATAGTTTTTCAGAAAATCCTTGAAAATGCCTTGAATCGTCAAAAAATGCAATAAAATAATGTTTTATAACATTTTTGCCTATTTATAAATTATTTATATATTTTTTAAAAATCTATATAAGTCAATATTATTATACAATATTTATTATTATTTTTCAAAAAATACATGAAACCTAAAAATCTCATGAAAAATGTGCTAAAATGGTATTTTATTGCATATTTCGACGTTTTAGAGCGTTTGAGTGCTTTTCTGACAAACTCATTTTTAGCTAAAATACTTAGATTATCAAACTTTTAAATTGAATTTCTACTGCAATTGAAATTTATGGGAAAAGTAAGGAAATTTTATGATTATTTTGAGGAGGCTTATCATAGGTATATTTTATCTAAAAAATAGTTTTTCAGAAAATCCTTGAAATGTCAAAAATGCAATAGAATAACGTTTTATAGCATTTTAATATTTATAAATTATTTACATATTTTAATTTTAAAAAACCAATTTAAAAATTTTATTTTTAAAAAAGTTAAAGAAAAATGTGCTAAAGGGGTATTTTATTGCATATTTCGACGTTTTAGCGGTTTGAGTGCTTTTCTGACAAAACTCACTTTTAGCTAAAATACTGTATTATCAAATCTTTTAAATAGAGTTTTACTGCAATTGAAATTTATGGGAAAAGTAAGCGAAATTTATTATTTTTTTGAGGAGCTTACTCATATGTATCTTTTATCTAAAAAAGTTTTCAGAAAATCCTTGAAAATGCCTTGAATTGTCAAAAATGCTTAGAATAACATTTTATACCATTTTTTAATATTTAATATTATTTACATATTTTTAAAAAATCCCATTAAAAATCTATATATATAAATATTTTTATAGAATGTTTCATATTATTTTTCAAAAAACACATGAAACATTAAAAACTTAGAAAAATGTGCTAAAATGGTATTTTATTGCATATTTGACGTTTTAGAGCGGTTTGAGTGCTTTTCTGACAAAACTCATTTTTAGCTAAAATACTTAGATTATCAAACTTTTAAATAGAATTTTACTGCAATTGAAATTTATGGGAAAAGTAAGCGAAATTTTATGATTATTTTGAGGAGGCTTACTCATAGGTATATTTTATCTAAAAAAAAATAGTTTTTCAGAAAATCCTTGAAAATGCCTTGAATCGTCAAAAAATGCAATAAAATAACGTTTTATAGCATTTTTTCCTATTTATAAATTATTTACATATTTTTCAAATCCCTTTAAAAATCTATAAAATCAATATTATTATACAAAATTTCATATTATTTTTCAAAAATACATGAAACATTTAAAATTTACATAGGTATTTTTTTTATCTAAAAATAGGTTTTCATAAAACTTGAAAATGCCTTGAATCGTCAAAAATTCAATAGAATAACATTTTATACCATTTTTAATATTTATAAATTATTTACATAATTTTAAAAAATGGTAAAATTGTAATTTATTGCATATTTCGACGTTTTAGAGCGGTTTGAGTGCTTTTCTGACAAAACTCATTTTTTAGCTAAAATACTTAGATTATCAAACTTTTATATATAATTTCTACTGCAATTGAAATTTATGGGAAAAGTAAGCGAAATTTTATGATTTTTTTGAGGAGGCTTACTCATAGGCATATTTTATCTAAAAAAAATTGTTTTTCAGGAAATCCTTGAAAATGCCTTGAATCGTCAAAAAATGCAATGAAATAACGTTTTATAGCATTTTTGCCTATTTATAAATTATTTACATATTTTTTAAAATCTCTTTAAAAATCTATAAAAATCAATATTATTATACAATATTTCATACTATTTTTCAAAAAATACATGAAACATAAAAAGTTTAGAAAAATGTGCTAAAGTGGTATTTTATTGCATATTTCGACGTTTTAGAGCGGTTTGAGTGCTTTTCTGACAAAACTCATTTTTTAGCTAAAATACTTAGATTATCAAACTTTTAAATATAATTTCTACTGTAATTGAAATTTATTGGAAAAGTAAGAGAAATTTTATGATTTTTTTTTGAGGAGGCTTACTCATATGTATATTTTATCTAAAAAAATAGTTTTCAGAAAATCCTTGAAAATGCCTTGAATCGTCAAAAAATGCAATGAAATAACGTTTTATAGCATTTTTTAATATTTATAAATTATTTACATATTTTTAAAAAATCCTATTAAAAATCTATAAAAAATCAATATTATTATACAATATTTCATATTATTTTTCATAAAATACATGAAACATTGAAAAGTTTAGAAAAAATGTGCTAAAATGTTTTTTTATTGCATATTTCGACGTTTTAGAGCGGTTTGAGTGCTTTTCTGACAAAACTCATTTTTTAGCTAAAATACTTAGATTATCAAACTTTTAAATAGAATTTCTACTGCAATTGAAATTTATGGGAAAAGTAAGCGAAATTTTATGATTTTTTTGAGGAGGCTTACTCATAGGCATATTTTATCTAAAAAAAATTATTTTTAAGAAAATCATTGAAAATGCCTTGAATCGTCAAAAAATGCAATGAAATAACGTTTTATAGCATTTTTGCCTATTTATAAATTATTTACATATTTTTAAAATATCTTATTAAAAATCTATAAAAAATCAATATTATTATACAATATTTCATATTATTTTTCAAAAAATACACGAAACATAAAAAAGTTTAGAAAAATGTGCTAAAGTGGTATTTTATTGCATATTTCGACGTTTTAGAGCGGTTTGAGTGCTTTTCTGACAAAACTCTTTTTTTAGCTAAAATACTTAGATTATCAAACTTTTAAATAGAATTTCTACTGCAATTGAAATTTATGGGAAAAGTAAGCGAAATTTTATGATTTTTTGAGGAGGCTTACTCATAGGCATATTTTATCTAAAAAAAATTGTTTTTCAGGAAATCCTTGAAAATGCCTTGAATCGTCAAAAAATGCAATGAAATAACGTTTTATAGCATTTTTGCCTATTTATAAATTATTTACATATTTTTAAAATCTCTTTAAAAATCTATAAAAATCAATATTATTATACAATATTTCATATTATTTTTCAAAAATACACGAAACATAAAAAGTTTAGAAAAATGTGCTAAAGTGGTATTTTATTGCATATTTCGACGTTTTAGAGCGGTTTGAGTGCTTTTCTGACAAAACTCATTTTTTAGCTAAAATACTTAGATTATCAAACTTTTAAATATAATTTCTACTGTAATTGAAATTTATTGGAAAAGTAAGAGAAATTTTATGATTTTTTTTTGAGGAGGCTTACTCATATGTATATTTTATCTAAAAAAATAGTTTTTCAGAAAATCCTTGAAAATGCCTTGAATCGTCAAAAAATGCAATGAAATAACGTTTTATGGCATTATTTAATATTTATAAATTATTTACATATTTTTAAAATATCCTATTAAAAATCTATAAAAAATCAATATTATTATACAATATTTCATATTATTTTTCATAAAATACATGAAACATTGAAAAGTTTAGAAAAAATGTAATAAAATGGTATTTTATTGTATATTTCGACGTTTTAGAGTGGATTGAGTGCTTTTCTGACAAAACTCATTTTTTAGCTAAAATACTTAGATTATCAAACTTTTAAATAGAATTTCTACTGCAATTGAAATTTATGGGAAAAGTAAGCAAAATTTTATGATTTTTTTTCAGGAGTCTTACTCATATGTATATTTTATCTAAAAAAAATAGATTTTCAGAAAATCCTTGAAAATGCCTTGAATCGTCAAAAAATGCATTAGAATAACATTTTATACCATTCTTTAATATTTATAAATTATTTACATATTTTTTAAAAATCCCTTTAAAAATCTATAAAAATCAATATTATTATACAATATTTCATATTATTTTTCAAAAAATACATGAAATTTAAAAATCTCAGAAAATGTGCTAAAATGGTATTTTATTGCATATTTCGACGTTTTAGAGCGGTTTGAGTGCTTTTCTGACAAAACTCATTTTTTAGCTAAAATACTTAGATTATCAAACTTTTAAATAGAATTTCTACTGCAATTGAAATTTATGGGAAAAGTAAGCGAAATTTTATGATTTTTTTGAGGAGGCTTACTCATAGGCATATTTTATCTAAAAAAAATTATTTTTAAGAAAATCATTGAAAATGCCTTGAATCGTCAAAAAATGCAATGAAATAACGTTTTATAGCATTTTTGCCTATTTATAAATTATTTACATATTTTTAAAATATCTTATTAAAAATCTATAAAAATCAATATTATTATACAATATTTCATATTATTTTTCAAAATATACATGAAACATTAAAAAAGTTTAGAAAAATGTGCTAAAGTGGTATTTTATTGCATATTTCGACGTTTTAGAGCGGTTTGAGTGCTTTTCTGACAAAACTCATTTTTTAGCTAAAATACTTAGATTATCAAACTTTTAAATAGAATTTCTACTGCAATTGAAATTTATATAAGGGAAAAGTAAGAGAAATTTTATGATTTTTTTTGAGGAGGCTTACTCATATGTATATTTTATCTAATAAAATAGTTTTTCAGAAAATCCTTGAAAATGCCTTAAATCGTCAAAAAATGCAATGAAATAACGTTTTATAGCATTTTTTATTATTTAAAAATTATTTACATATTTTTTTAAAATCCCTTTAAAAATCTATAAAAATCAATATTATTATACAATATTTCATATTATTTTTCAAAAAATACATGAAACATTAAAAAGTTTAGAAAAATGTGCTAAAGTGGTATTTTATTGCATATTTCGACGTTTTAGAGCGGTTTGAGTGCTTTTCTGACAAAACTCATTTTTTAGCTAAAATACTTAATTATCAAACTTTTAAATAGAATTTCTACTCCAATTGAAATTTATGGGAAAAGTAAGCTAAATTTATGATTTTTTGAGGAGGCTTACTCATATGTATATTTTATCTAAAAAAATAGTTTTTCAGAAAATCCTTGAAAATGCCTTGAATCGTCAAAAAATGCAATAAAATAACGTTTTATAGCATTTTTGCCTATTTATAAATTATTTACATATTTTTAAAATCCCTTTAAAAATCTATAAAAATCAATATTATTATACAATATTTCATACTATTTTTCAAAAAATACATGAAACAATAAAAAGTTTAGAAAAATGTGCTAAAGTGGTATTTTATTGCATATTTCGACGTTTTAGAGCGGTTTGAGTGCTTTTCTGACAAAACTCATTTTTTAGCTAAAATACTGTAATTATCAAACTTTTAAATAGAATTTCTACTGCAATTGAAATTTATGGGAAAAGTAAGCGAAATTTTATGATTTTTTTGAGGAGGCTTACTCATATGTATATTTTATCTAAAAAATAGTTTTTCAGAAAATCCTTGAAAATGCCTTGAATCGTCAAAAAATGCAATAAAATAACGTTTTATAGCATTTTTTCCTATTTATAAATTATTTACATATTTTTAAAAATCCCTTTAAAAATATATAAAAATCAATATTATTATACAATATTTCACGGGCAGGACCGTGTACAGACGGTCCTAAACACGTGTTTTTGCGCGTGTCATCCTACTCCCCCAGCCCATCTAGGTTCCCATTCTCTATATCTGACCAATCACAAGCCTTCTGTGAGTCGCTCCAGCTAAGTGAGACCGGCATCTCTCGCTTCCCATTGGTTGAGAGACCAAAATGTAAACACTTCTCGCTTACGTCACCCAGAGCCGAATTTTTGCTCTTGTTCCACTCATATACACTGTGATTATACTCTACAATGTCGGTAAGTACTAATTGTTGTGTCAGTGTGTAAATGAATAGTTTAGGCATATTTTGAGATATATATCAGGAGTTAGATATGCATAATATGAGTGTACCATGCAATTGAAAAAGTGAAACAAAAGAGGACCGTGTACAGACGGTCCCGCCCGTCAGGGCCACATTTTAAATTTCAGTAAATAAATATTTATATAAAAATTTCTAGTGCATATATGAATTTGTAGTGGTCTGGGTGTGTACAGAACATTCTTATTGTCATTCCAGATCAATGAGAAATTGTTCTATTGTGAACCCTTCCAACAGAAGTTCAAATATCTCTGCATTTTGGTGGAAAGTGACTCAGATCCAGAACCAGATGACCTGTTGCCATCTCCAGTGCAGTACCAACGTGCAGAAAGGCCTGATGACAGTGTGAGGTTTGACCAAAATGATAGATTTGATAAAATGCTAGGTCACTGGCCAGTGCAAGGCAGAATATTTACATGCAATTATTGCAGCAAAACGAAAAATCATGTCACATCCTCATTTTTGTGTGCCGTATGCAAGGTAAATCTATGCATCAAGAAGGAAAGAAATTGCTTCATAGCCTTTCATTGTAGCAATTAGTGATCAAGAATGATTGTTTTTCTCAGAAATTCAGGAATATGGGACTTGAAAGTTTTATCCCTTTGCAATGTGTCCATGTTGCTCTTTGGTTCACTTTCATATTTTTATACATACAAAATGTTTGGAAACAAGTTCCATTTGTGTTTTTGATATTGTCTATTAGTATAATAAAATAGAAAATACTTATTTGGTGTTTATTAACAATTGCATATTTGCAACATTCAGAATTTGACACCCTTTAACGGTCAGGACCGTCTGTGGACGGTCCTTGAATATTGGCAATTGCGTGAAAAGTTTTTAGAATTTCAATTATATGGGCTCATTATCCTTACATTGAGTTACTCTATCCACTCATTTGAAATACATTTCGAAATTATCATTTTCCAGGGAGTGCCCGGTAAAGGGTTAAAAAGTTTAGAAAAATGTGCTAAAGTGGTATTTTATTGCATATTTCGACGTTTTAGAGCGGTTTCAGTGCTTTTCTGACAAAACTCATTTTTTACCTAAAATACTGTAATTATCAAATTTTAAATAGAATTTCTACTGCAATTGAAATTTATAGGAAAAGTAAGCGAAATTTTACGATTTTTTTTGAGGAGGCTTACTTATAGGTATATTTTATCTAAAAAAATAGTTTTCAGAAAATCCTTGAAAACCCTTGAATCGTCAAAAAATGCATTAAAATAACGTTTTATAGCATTTTTGCCGATTTATAAATTATTTACATATTTTTTAAAAATCCCTTTAAAAATCTATAAAAATCAATATTATTATACAATATTTCATATTATTTTTCAAAAAATACATGAAACATTAAAAAGTTAAGAAAAATGTGCTAAAGTGGTATGTTATTGCATATTTCGACGTTTTAGAGCTGTTTGAGTACTTTTCTGACAAAACTCATTTTTTAGCTAAAATGCTGTAATTATCAAACTTTTAAATAGAATTTCTACTCCAATTGAAATTTATGGGAAAAGTAAGCTAAATTTATGATTTTTTTTGAGGAGGCTGACTCATATGTATATTTTATCTAAAAAAATAGTTTCTCAGAAAATCCTTGAAAATGCCTTGAATCGTCAAAAAATGCAATAGAATGACATTTTATACCATTTTTTAATATTTTTAAATTATTTACATATTTTAAAAAAAAATCCTTTAAAAATATTTAAATATAAATATTTTTATAGAATATTTCATATTATTTTTAAAAAAACACATGAAACATTAAAATCTCAGAAAAATATGCTAAAATGGTATTTTATTGCATATTTCGACGTTTTAGAGCGGTTTGAGTGCTTTTCTGACAAAAATAGTTTTTCAGAAAATCCTTGAAAATGCCTTGAATAGTCAAAAAATGCAATAAAATAACGTATTATAGCATTTTTGCCTATTTATAAATTATTTACATATTTTTTAAAAATCCCTTTAAAAATCTATAAAAATCAATGTTATTATACAAAATTTCATATTATTTTTCAAAAAATACATGAAACTTAAAAATATCAGAAAAATGTGCTAAAATGGTATTTTATTCATATTTCGACGTTTTAGAGCGTTTGAGTGCTTTCTGACAAAACTCATTTTTTAGCTAAAATACTTAGATTATCAAACTTTTAAATAGAATTTCTACTGCAATTGAAATTTATGGGAAAAGTAAGCGAAATTTTATGATTTTTTTTGAGGAGGCTTACTCATAGGTATATTTTATCTAAAAAAAAAAAGTTTTTCAGAAATTCCTTGATAATGCCTTGAATCGTCAAAAATGCAATAGAATAACATTTTATACCATTTTTTATTATTTATAAATTATTTACATATTTTTAAAAAAATCCAATTAAAAATCTATAAATATAAATATTTTCATAGAATATTTCATATTATTTAAAAAAAAAACACATGAAACATAAAATCTCAGAAAAATGTGCTAAAATGGTATTTTATTGCATATTTCGACGTTTTAGAGCGGTTTGAGTGCTTTGCTGAAAAAACTCATTTTTTAGCTAAAATACTTAGATTATCAAACTTTTAAATAGAATTTCTACTGTAATTGAAATTTATGGGAAAAGTAAGCGAAATTTTATTATTTTTTTAAGGAAGATTACTAATAGGTATATTTTATCTAAAAAAATAGTTTTTCAGAAAATCCTTGAAAATGCCTTGAATCGTGAAAAAATGCAATAAAATAATGTTTTATAGCATTTTGCATATTTATAAATTATTTACATGTTTTTTAAAAAGTCCCTTTAAAAATCTATAAAAAAAACAATATTATTATACAATATTTCATATTATTTTTCAAAAAATACATGAAACATTAAAAAGTTTAGAAAAATGTGCTAAAATGGTATTTTATTGCATATTTCGACGTTTTAGAGCGGTTTGAGTTTTTTTTTTTTTTTTTTTTTTTTTTTTTTAAAACCCCAAAATAAAATATATTATACAATATTTCAATATTTTAAAAAATACGAACAAATAAAAATTCTAAAGTATTTTATTATATTTCAACTTTAGACGGTTTAGTCTTTCACAAAAATAGTTTTCAGAAATCCTTGAAAATGCCGATGTCAAAATCAATAAAATAATTTTAATTTGTATTTAATATTAATTTTTAAATCTTTAAATCTTAAATAAAGTTATTAAAAAATTTATATTATTTTTCTACTAAACTAAACCAGAAAATTTAAAAATGGTTTTTTTCATTTTCTGAGTTTAGAGGTTTGGTTTTTTTTTTTTTTTTTTTTTTTTTTTTTTTTTTTTTTTTTTTTTTTTTTTTTTTTTTTTTTTTTTTTTTTTTTTTTTTTTTTTTTTTTTTTTTTTTTTTTTTTTTTTTTTTTTTTTTTTTTTTTTTTTTTTTTTTTTTTTTTTTTTTTAAAAAAAAAAAAAAAAAAAAAAAAAAAAAAAAAAAAAAAAAAAAAAAAAAAAAAAAAAAAAAAAAAAAAAAAAAAAAAAAAAAAAAAAAAAAAAAAAAAAAAAAAAAAAAAAAAAAAAAAAAAAAAAAAAAAAAAAAAAAAATATTTTCTAAAAAGTTTTCAGAAAATCTTAAATCCTTAATCTAAAAATGCAATAAATAAGTTTATCATTTTTATTAAAATTTAATATTTTAAAACCCTTAAATCTATAAACAATATTATTATACAATTTCTATTATTTAAAAATACATGAACAAAATTAGAAAAATGTGCTAAAATGGTATTTTATTGCATATTTCGACGTTTAGAGGGTTTGATTTTCACAAAACTCTTTTAGTAAATCTTAGATTTCAAATTTTAAATAATTTCTATCAATTGAATTTATGGAAAATGGAAATTTTGATTTTTGGAGGCTTACTTAGTATATTTTAATAAAAAAAGTTTTCAGAAAATCTTGAAAATGCCTTGAATCGTAAAATGCAATGAAATAACGTTTATAGCATTTTATATTTAAATTATTACATATTTTTAAAACCCATTAAAAATCATAAAACAAATTATTATAATATTTCTATTATTTTCAAAAATATGAACATTAAAGTTTGAAAATGTGCTAAATGGTATTTTTCATATTTCACGTTTTAGAGCGTTATGCTTTCTGACAAATATTTTAATAAATACTAATTATCAACTTTTAATAAATTTTTTTATGAAATTAGGAAAAGTAGCAATTTTATATTTTTAGGAGGTTACTCATATTTTATAAAAATAGTTTTCAGAAAATCTGAAAGCTTGAATGTAAAATCAATAAAAACTTTTTACATTTTATATTATAATTATTTACATATTTTTAAAAATCCTTTAAAATTATAAATAATATTTTTAAATATTTCATATTTTTTAAAAATCATGAACTAAATTAAAAAGTAAATGGTATTTATTGCATTTCACGTTTAAGGTTTAGTGCTTTGACAAACTCATTTTAGCTAAATATTAGATTATCAAAAAATAAATTTCTTGCAATTGAAATTTAAAAAAATTTGTTTTTTAGGGTTAAGGTTTTACAAAATTTTCGAAATC
>WNWK01044295.1:0-15154 GCA_009830355.1 Cherax destructor | reverse complement strand
AGCACTCCCAGATATGTCCAAGTAACTGTTGCAGCACTCCCAGATATGTCCAAGTAACTGTTGCAGCACTCCAGATATGTCCAAGTAACTGTTGCAGCACTCCCAGATATGTCCAAGTAACTGTTGCAGCACTGCCAGATATGTCCAAGTAACTGTTGCAGCACTCCCAGATATGTCCAAGTAACTGTTGCAGCACTCCCAGATATGTCCAAGTAACTGTTGCAGCACTCCCAGATATGTCCAAGTAACTGTTGCAGCACTCCCAGATATGTCCAAGTAACTGTTGCAGCACTCCCAGATATGTCCAAGTAACTGTTGCAGACTCCAGATATGTCCAAGTAACTGTTGCAGCACTCCAATATGTCAAGTAACTGTTGCATCACTCCCAGATATGTCCAAGTAACTGTTGCAGCACTCCCAGATATGTCAAGTAACTGTTGCAGCACTCCCAGATATGTCCAAGTAACTGTTGCAGCACTCCCAGATATGTCCAAGTAACTGTTGCAGCACTCCAGATATGTCCAAGTAACTGTTGCAACACTGCCAGATATGTCCAAGTAACTGTTGCAGCACTCCCAGATATGTCCAAGTAACTGTTGCAGCACTGCCAGATATGTCCAAGTAACTGTTGCAACACTGCCAGTGTTTCCAGTTACCATCATCTGACTTAACAACACTTCTTGCTTCCAGTAATGACGTCACTTCTTACCTGGAGTTTACCTGGAGAGAAATCCAGGGGTCAACGCTCCAGTGGCCCGGTCTGTGACCAGGCCTCATGTTGGACCAGAGCCTGATCAACCAGGCTGTTACTGCTGGCCGCACGCAGTCCAACGTACGAACCACAGCCCGGCTGATCAGGTACCGACTTGAGGTGCCTGTCCAGTGCCTGCTTGAAGACAGCCAGGGGCTTGTTGGTAATCCCCCTGATGTATGCTGGGAGGCAGTTGAACATCTTGGGCCCCTGACACTTATTGTGTTGTCCCTCAACGTGCTAGTGGCACCCCTGCTCTTCATTGGGGGGATGTTACATCGTCTGCCGAGTCTTTTGCTTTCGTAGGGAGTGATTTTTGTTTGCAAGTTTGGTACTAATCCCTCGAAAATTTTCCACGTGTATATAACATTGTACCTCTCCCGCCTACGTTCTAGGGAGTACAGGTTTAGAAACTTCAAGCGTTCCCAGTAATTGAGGTGGTTTATCGCAGTTATGCGTGCCGTGAAGGTTCTCTGCACATTTTCAAGGTCAGCAATTTCACCCACCTTGAAAGGTGCAGTTAGTGTGCAGCAATATTCCAGCCTAGATAGAACAAGCGATTTGTAAAGTGTCAACATGGGCTTGGCATCCCTGGTTTCTCATTATCCATCCTTTCATTTTTCTAGCAGATGCGATTGCTACGGTGTTATGGTCCTTGAAGGTGAGATCCTCTGACATGATCACTCCCAGGTCTTTGACATTAATTTTTCGCTCTATTGTGTGGTTGGAATTAGTTTTGTACTCCGATGAGATTTTAATTACCTCACGTTTTCCGTATCTGAGTAATTGAAATTTCTCATCTTTGAACTTCATATTGTTTTCTGCAGCCCATTTAAAGATTTGGTTTATGTCTGCTTGGAGTCTTGCAGTGTCTTCAACGGTGGACACTGTCATACAGATTCGGGTGTCATCTGCAAAGGAAGACGACGGCACTGTGACGACACTTCTTGCTGCCAGTAATGGCGTCACTTCTTGCTGCCAGTAATGACGACACTTCTTGCTGCCAGTAATGACGTCACTTCTTGCTGCCAGTAATGACGTCACTTCTTGCTGCCAGTAATGACGTCACTTCTTGCTGCCAGTAATGACGTCACTTATCGCTGCCAGTAATTACGTCACTTCTTGCTGCCAGTAATGACGTCACTTATTACTGCCAGTAATGACGTCAGTTCTTGCTGCCAGTAATGACGTCACTTTTTGCTGCCAGTAATGATGTCACCTTTTGCTGCCAGTAATGACAACACTTCTTGCTGCCAGTAATAACGTCACTTCTTGCTGCCAGTAATGACGTCACTTCTTGCTGCCAGTAATGACGTCACTTCTTGCTGCCAGTAATGACGTCACTTTTTGCTGCCAGTAATGACGTCACTTCTTGCTGCCAGTAATGACGTCACTTCTTGCCAGTAATGACGTCACTTCTTGCTGCCAGTAATGACGTCACTTCTTGCTGCCAGTAATGACGTCACTTGCTGCCAGTAATGACGTCACTTCTTGCTGCCAGTAATGACGTCACTTCTTGCTGCCAGTAATGACGTCACTTCTTGCTGCCAGTAATGACGTCACTTCTTGCTGCCAGTAATGACGTCACTTCTTGCTGCCAGTAATGACGTCACTTCTTGCTGCCAGTAATGACGTCACTTCTTGCTGCCAGTAATGACGTCACTTGACTGCAAATGACTGGGATAGTATTTTATCATTCAAGGTCATTTAGATGAGTAGCGTGGCTTTCTTAGCAATTCTCCCTTATCTAATACCAATGTCCGCCTCGCCATTCCTAATTGTTTGGGATTCCAAAGTTTATTACAGGCTATCCAAAAATTCGAATTCTCTAAAAAGACGTCGTTTATTGCAATCTAAGCTGCTCAGTCAAATATTCATGGCTTTCCAATCTCATACTGGGGTATTTCTTACTTAGACAATTTTTGTGCCCTCCCAACTACTCTACAAGCAATGCCAAAAATGTTGGTTCGAGTCGGTCCACAATAAAATTGTTTTATATCATACTACATTTAGGTTAACAATCGTTGTCTTGACTTCTCTGAGCTTACGTATTGGACACACACGAATCACTCATGGATATCACGTGCAGAACGTCAGTCAGTTGAAATGCATCAGTTTACGACATGGATATGGAAGAGTGTACTCTACAAACCAGGTGTCTGCACACGGTGTGGTATTTGAGCAACCCACCTCTCTGCAATATGCCTAAGCAAATGAAGCACCCTTGCTGCAGCTACACATCCGCATATCACCATTCACTGATATGAGTTTCGTGAGTCTCTACTCTCGGAGCCCGGCCATGGGCCAGGCTCGTACACATATATGCCAACAGCATTTGGTGTTCCCAGGCGGTCACCCATCCAAGTACTAACCAAACCCAACGTTGCTGAACTTGGGTGATCGGACTAGAAGCAGTGTGTTCAACCTGGTATGCAACACTGCTCGTCACGCCTCCCACATTCTGATTTCCCTCTATTTATACAAACTCCCAGTTGCCTATCTGTCTCTATTCAGTAGATGAATGGTTCAGAGAACCGACAAGTTGATAAATTAGACACATGTGCAACACTTAGGTATTTTTACTGTGGAAACGTTTCGCCACACAGTGGCTTCATCAGTCCACTGTGGGGCGAAACGTTTCCACAATAAAGATACACAAGTGTTGCTCATGTGTCTAATTTATCTACTATTCCGGAAAATGTTTCTCCTATTTCCTCAATATTATCCGATGTATAACTTTGTCAAAAGCCCTACTGAAATACATATACACAATATCATCAATATGGTCTACCTCCATAAATATTTACTTTAGTATAAAGAGTTAGTAAATTGGTAAGGCAGGAACGCCCATTTGTAAAACCATTCTGAGATTCATTGATCAATTTGTCTTTCATGGAGGTTAAGCTAACTGGTCTGTAATTGGAAGTTAAGAACTTGTCTTCTGCTTTGTAGGCAAGTTTCACATTTGCCACTTTTTACAGTTTTTGTATTATGACAGTTTGTAGTGATGTGTTGAAAGCAGTAGCCAATGATTTACTAGGTTCCTCCTTGCACTCCTTCATAACCCTTGAGAATAGTACGCAACTTATTTTCGTCCTGATTTACATAATTTTTTATTTCTGGAATTTCGTGAAATCTGAGAGGAAATTAGTGTCGAAGACTGAACAGGTATCTTTGTCACTGTCAGTGAACTGACCTGAACAACGTTTTAGTAAGCCTATCTTGTCCTTAATCTACTATATTTTTTTATTAACACATCGGCCGTTTCCCACTAAGGCAGGGCGGCCCGAAAAAGAAAAACTTTCATCATTCACGCCATCACTGTCTTGCCAGAGGAGTGCTTTCACTAGAGTTATAAAACTGCAACATTAACACCCCTCCTTCAGAGTGCAGGTACTGAACTTCCCATCTCCAGGAATCAATTCCAGCCTGCCGATTTCCCTGAATCATTTCACGAACGTTACCTTCCTCACACTCCAACAGCACGTCAGGTCCTAAAAACCATTTGTCTCCATTCACTTCCATCAAATACGCTCACGCATGCTTGCTGGAAGTCCACACCCATCACACACAAAACCTCTTTTAACCCCCCCTTCCAACTTTTCCTAGGCCGACCCCTACCCCGCCTTCCCTCCACTACTGATTTATACACTCTCGATGTCATTCTATTTTGTTCCATCCTCTCTACATGTCTGAATCACCTCAACAACCCTTTATCAGCCCTCTGGATAATAGTTTTGGTAATCCCGTAATTCCTCCTAATTTCCAAACTACGAATCCTCTGCAATATATTCACACCACATATTCCCCTCAGACATGACATCTTTAGTGCCTCCAGCCTTCTCCTTATTGCAACATTCATCACCCATGTTTCACACCCATATAAGAGTGTTTGTGTAACTATACTCTCATATATTCTCCTCTTTGCTTCCATGAGCAAAGTTCTTTGTCTCCACAAACTCCTAAGTGCACCACTCACCCTCTTTCCCTTATCAATTCTATGATTCACCTCATCCTTCATAGACCCATCTGCTGACATGTCCACTCCCAAATATCTGAATACATTCACCTACTCCATAATCCCTCCCTGTAATCTGATATCCAATCTTTTCATCATCTATTTTTTTTGTAATCCTCATCACCTTACTCTTTCCTATATTCACTTTTAATTTTCTTCTTTTACATACCCTACCAAACTCATCCACCAACCTCTGCAACTTCTCTTCAGAATCTTCCAAAAGCACAGTGTCATCAGCAAAGAGCAGCTGTGACAACTCCCACTTTGTGTTAGATTCCTTATCTTTTAACCCCACACCTCTTGCCAACACCCTCGCATTCACTTCTCTTACAATATATATTGAACAACCACGGTGACATCACACATCTTTGTCTAAGGCGTACTTTGACTAGAAAATAATCTCCCTCTCTCCAACATACTCTAACCTGAGCCTCACTATCCTCATAAAAACTCCTCACGTTTTTCAGTAAACTACCTCCTATTCCATGCACCTGCAACATCTGCAACATTGCCCCCCTATCCACCCTATCATACGCCTTTTCCAAATCCATAAATGTCACAAAAACCTCTTTACCCTTATCTAAATACTGTTCACCTATATGTTTCACTGCAAACACTTGGTCTACACACCCACTACCTTTCCTAAAGCCTTCGTGTTCATCTGCTATCCTACTCTACCATACACTTTAACAGGTATACTCATCAGACTTATTCCCCTATAATTTTTGCACTCTCGTTTGTCCCCTTTGCCTTTATACAAAGGAACAATACACGCTCTCTGCCAATCCCTAGGTACCTTACCCTCTTCCATACTATTACGATATTCTATATTGGCATAGGCGATGTTAGTTTAGGGGAAGAATTTTATTCTCCTGTAATATCGTAATAAGACCGTTCTGAAGATATGATTTAATCTTAATGAGGAGGTCGAAAACACTTTGATAGAATATTATTTTAATATAACGTAAACCATGTTATTTAGTTAAGGTAGTTCTTGTGTACCTTTTTCTTATATATATTGTATATACTTAAACCTTACACACAACTTATAAATTAATAAACATGAGCAAATAAAGTTATATGGACTCTATTTTCTGAGCCATTAAATGTTGACTAGAACAAAAGAAGACTCTAAACAGATAGAGTACTTCTATAATGAAAAGTTGACCAGATCTCACAATGTAGACTAGAGAGTAGAACTCTAGTACAATGGCTTCTCAAGTGAGTAAGCGACGATGACCTCTATAAGCAAAGAGGCGATGACCTTCTCTATAAGCAGAGAGACGATGAACTGCCTACTCTAATAAATTCACCTCTGACGTCAGCTCGCGTCAGGCGAGTAACCGCTAGAGGTGACGTCAAACAAACATTGAACAGTTGTTACCTCTGGTACGATCCCTCCTATATATATATATATATATATATATATATATATATATATATATATGAAAACATGAAAGATGAAAATGAATTAAAATCGTTTTAGCTATTAACGATGGTAATCGCAATGTAATATTAGATAGATGAACATAAATGCCAGATATTTGTAAACAAACTGTGTGGGCGTAACACCCCTACCCCCAGGACAGTGTGTAGTACTGGGAATTTTGTTTCTTTCCTAAAGGTGAAGCATACAAATGAACATGTAGGAGCTTGGTATCCGAGAGCAGAGTCGTGTAGATAGCCACACTTCTAGCTTCTCGTCAGTGGTAACATATATACACAAGTATCCAGGGGTGGAGGGAGAGAAAGCTGCAGTCAGCCTGGTCTCTCAGTCCAATCCCAGGTCGATACACAAAGTTACTATACATACAGTAACTGTAAATAGACAAAACATATATTAGAAATATAACATGATAATATAAACATTTGTTTTTATCAATTCTTTTAACATCTTCAAGCAAATGTTTTAAGGTAAATGTTAATTATTTCTACTTGATTAAGGACGCGAAAGAGCATCCGCAAGAACGTTACTAGGAATAAGGTTTGATTCTGAGACCCACCTCAGAATCCGGGCAGTCTTAGATTTCATCGTATTTATAAAGGTCAAGGGGTTGTGATCGGAAAACACTAATTCTTTATGAGGCGATGTTCCTAAGTAAACATCGAAATACTCTAAAGAAAAACTAGGGATAATGCCTCTTTTTTCACTGTTGAATAATTTCTTTGGTGATGCTTTAATTTAGATGAAAAATAACAAATGGGATGCAAAATTTCAGACTGTTGAATTTTGTAGTAGGACAGCTGCTATTGCATAACTGCTGCATCAATGTGCAAGACAAAAGGCTTATGAAAATTGTGACTTTGTAATACAGGAGCGGAGGTAAGCAAGCGTTTTAATTTCTCAAAAGCTGAATTACATTCCAAGGTCCATTCATATGTTACTCTAGGGCTGGTTAATTCACTTAAAGGAACAGCTAATTGAGCAACGTTAGGGCAAAACCTTCTGTAATAACTAATCATCCCTAGAAATCGTTGCACTCCTTTTCTATCAGTGGGAATAGGGAAGTCTGCGATGGCTTTTACTTTGATGTTAATAGGAACCACTTTTCCTTGTCCTATTTGAAAACCTAGATATTTAATTGTGGCTTCTCCAAGTGCACACTTTGCCAAATTTACATTAAAGTTAAAGCTTTCTAGTGATCTGAATAAAGCTTCTAGGCGAAAAAGGTGTTCTTCCAGGAGTCGCTGAAAACTACTAAATCATCAAGATATGCCTCGACTCCTTCCAAAGTTTGGGTTAGCTGGTTCATGAGTCTTTGGAAGGTCGAAGCTGCGTTACACAACCCGAAGAGCATGACACGGTAATTGAACAAACCATCTTTAATGGCAAAGGCGGTTTTGTCTTTGTCTTGTAGAGCAAGAGGGACTTGGTAATATCCTCTCAGTAAATCAAGACGACTCACGAATGTAGAGTTGGAGACAGTATCTATCAGGTCGTCTATTCGAGGAAGAGGGTATCCATCCGGTACTGTGACAGAGTTAAGCTTACGATAGTCCGTACACATACGGAATGTCCCGTCTGGCTTGAGAACTAACAAACAAGGAGACGCCCAAGGACTCTTACTTCGTTCCACAAGGCCATGTTCAAGCAGAAACTCAACTTCTTGCTTCAACAACTGATGTTTAGCTGGACTCACTCTATAAGGTGGTTGTTTGATTGGACGAGAGTCGAGGAGCTCGACTTCGTGATATCCCAGAGTGCAAGTTTTTGGCACATCTCCAAATAAGCTTTTATAATTTACTATGAGGTTACTTATTTCAGACCTTTTAGAATCTTCCAAATTGCTAAGAAGTTTATCAATACTAAGTAGAGTTTCTGAATTTTTAAGGTGAGCGTCAGCTCTTTTGACTCCTGATGTATTTTCTCCAATGTTGGATAGGGTAGTGATGGATGTCGCTGTTAGTGTTTTGGAATGATAGGATTTCAGTTGATTTATGTGGCACAGTCTGTTCCGTTTTCCAGTTATCTTCACTACATAATTTACTTTATTTTCTTTACTCACAACCTCGTAAGGACCTTGGTAACGTAAGCACCTTGGTAACGTGGTAAGAGAGCATGGCCGGGAACTAACCTCTGAGCCATCACTAAATCTTTGGGTTCAAAAGAGCGGGGTTTCGCTCGTTGGTCGTACCAAAGTTTCATTTTCTTTTGAGCCGTAGCCAAATTTTCTGCGGCTAATTTCCAGCTTGAGACAATCGATCTTGCATCAGAATAGGTGATGATCTTATTGAAGATTCCGTCTTACCTGTCCAAGTGTCTTTCAATACAGTTAATGGGCCTCTAACTTGGTGCCCGTATATAAGTTCGAATGGGGTGAAGCCCGTACTCTCTTGCTCACTGTTTCGTAAAGCGAATAATAACATAGGTATCCCCTCGTCCCAGTCTTGGGAAAATTGCTCACAATATGCTCTTAGCATAGATTTTAAAGTCTGGTGAAAACGTGCCAGAGCTCCTTGGGTTTGAGGGTGATAACTCGTGGATAATAAAGATTCTATACCTAAGTGGGACATTGCTCCTCTGAATGATTTAGAAGTAAAGTTGGTCCCTTGGTCTGACTGAATTTCTCTGGGAATTCCCACTTGAGAAAAAAACTGTAATAGGGAACGAACAATTACCCGAGAAGTAATTTTCCTAACAGGAATGGCTTCGGGATATCTGGTACTAGAATCCATAATAGTAAACAGATATTGATTTCCTTGACGGGTTTTAGGCAGGGGTCCCACACAATCAATAATTAGACGAGAGAAGGGTTCTCCTTGTGCAGGAATAGGAATTAGGGGGGCCGGGGGTGGTTTATGAGCAGGCTTACCTGCCTTTTGACAAATATGACATTCTTTAACATATGTTCTCACCTTTTCCCCATCTT
This sequence comes from Cherax destructor, assembly GCA_009830355.1. Lineage (NCBI taxonomy): Eukaryota > Metazoa > Arthropoda > Malacostraca > Decapoda > Parastacidae > Cherax > Cherax destructor. The sequence continues at coordinate 6,015 of WNWK01044295.1, read as the reverse complement.
AGGCCAATAAAAATGTTTTACGATTTTTCCTAAAGTTTTCCTTGTGCCAAGATGTCCACCTCGAGGACTATAATGAGAAAACTCAAGAGTGGTATCTCGGAAAGCAGTAGGCAACACTACTAAACTCCTCAGGTTCTTGGAACCATTACTTGTCTATTTCTTCATAAGGATGTCATCCTTGTAATAATAACAGTTTTCTAATAGTTTAGCTTGTTCCTCAGAAACTGTTATACTCTAACAGTGATTCAAGTCCGAGTCTGAAGTTTGAGTCTGAATCAGATCAGTTTTTCCGAGACCTTTTCCTATGGAACACTCGGGGTTAATCATGGCTTGACTAGGTTTAAAGGTTCCGGTTTGGATTGCATTACTAAATATTAAATCCAAACCTAGGTCTTTATTTTCTGAGGGTTCCTCACAACCAGCAGAGCGAGACATGACACGAGTAATAATGCTTAGAGGAAATAATGTCGGACCTTCGGTTGATGCTTCTAGAGAATAATTTGCTTCAGTGGTTATTTATCACCAACGGTTCTTTACAAATCCCTTGGTGACATAATTTCCTATCAATAGTCCAACACCCTGAATGGGGAATTCTTTACTAGATATTCCAACAGATATCCAACCCACATAGTCGGGGATTTCCAAAAACACTCTATGCAGTGGTACTTTAATTAAAGCACCACCATAAGCCTCTAATAAAACTTCCATTTTGGTGTCGGAGTTTTCATTTAGGGGTAATACATCTGTCCCTAATAAAGACAGATAACTCCCGGTGTCTCGGAAAGTAGTGACATTTACTAACCTTTTTTCATCGAGGTATACTTTTCCTGTAGCAAGGTCAGGTTCCATGGCCTCGCGTACCGTAGTTTCTGGATGTTCTTCGGAATGTAGTCATATCGTCTGTGGTGTCTCTGGATGGGACGATTTTGAGTTCGTCCCTACAGGCTGAGCTTTAGTTCAGACCTGAGAAGAGATCACTTGAGTAGGATACCTCTTGGGGTTTTCGTAGTTTTTCTCGTTCTTCTTTCTACATTGGTTTTCCAAATGTCCTGGTCTTCGGCAGTAATTACAGAAACGTAATTGTCTTCCCTGAGTGGAATTACTATGCCAGTTAGGAGTACGCCACGTATACTCTTTTCTTTCAAACTTAGAGACTGTCCTCGGAGTTTTCTACACAGCGTCTTTATATTTACTTTTTCCTGTTGTCTGGTGAGCTATTTCATAATGGTTGGCTATCGAAGTAGTTTATATTAGCGTTGAGGCGGAACGTCCGATAAGGTACGTATGCAGGTCTTCCGTCAAGTAATTAAAGAAGTCTTCATTCAAAATTAATTGAGAAAGGGACTCCACTGTATTGCAATTTGAAGCCCTAAGCCATCTCTCAAACGCTGCCTGTTTTCCTCAGGCAAACTCTACACAGGACTGTTGTGGGTTGCGCTTCAATGTCCGGAAAGCCCGTAAATAATTGGCAGGCAACAAGTCATAAGCGTCCAAAACAGTTTTCTTTATCATCTCGTACTGAGAGTATTGCTCGAAGGGTAAAGAAGCCGTGCTAGCCTGTGCTTTCCCCGTCAAAGTAGTGTGTATCAGGGCAGCCCAGTGTTCTCGAGGCCACTTCATAATTTGAGCCTGATTCAAAGGCTTCAAAAAATGCGTCGAAGTTTTCCTCACAGAATTTGGGAACCATAGCAGCCGCTTGATGAATGTTGAATGTATCGATCCTTGGTTCTGGACGAGACTCCGTATTTCCTGGGTTAAGTTGTCTATCATGTCTGATGGACTCTCTTTCGAACTCTTCTTGTTTAAACTTACGTTGGGCTTCTATGTACGTAGTTTGTAGCTTCAAGAAGCGTTCTAATCTCTCAAATTGTTCAGGAGAGTGTATCGGAGGAGGAATTTGAAGGGAGTTCCATTGGGAAAACTCTGAATTATTCCTCACCGGAACCCTAGGTTCCGTTAACATTGAGAATGTGGCAGTTCCTGGTATACTACCCGTAAAATCTATGGTTTCCCAAGTTGACTGAGCCTGTGACGGAACTTGTCGTGAAGACTTAGGTCTCGTTGATGTTTCTTTAGTACCTACTGAAGGCACTTCCATGTAATTTAATAATGACTGCTGGTCAAATTGTGAGATCAAACTTTCATCGTCTGTTATTTCCTCACAGGAGTCTTCTGGGGCTTCTGGAAAAAGTAAATTCCGAATGATAGCCCGAAGGGTAACAGCGGTGTAGTGTTTATCATACTTGACTCCGAGGGACTTTGCTATTTGCCAACATGTTTGTAACTTTATTATATTCAACCGTTCAACGGTAAGATCTTCAAACCTGGCGGATAATGAAGCGATCTTATTCCGTAAGGGTCTTTTAAATATTACTTTATAAGTCTATGTTTTAAGGTGTTATACAAAGTTCAATCTCCCGGACAGCAGGTCCCCATTTATTACGATATTCTTTATTGGCATAGGCGATGTTAGTCTAGGGGAAGAATTTTATTCTCCCGTAATATCGTAATAAGACCGTTATGAGGATATGATTTAATCTTAATGAGGAGATCGAAAACACTTTGATAGAATATTATTTTAATATAACGTAAACCACGTTATTTAGTTAAGGTAGTTCTTGTGTACCTTTTTCTTATAAATTAATAAACATGAGAAAATAAAGTTATAGGGACTCTATTTTCTGAGCCATTAAATGTTGACTAGAACAGAAGAAGACTCTAAACAGATAGAGTACTTCTATAATGAAAAGTTCACCAGATCTCACAATGTAGACTAGAGAGTATATCTCTAGTACAATGGCTTCTCAAGTGAGTAAGCGACGATGACCTCTATAAGCAGAGCGGCGATGACCTTCTCTATAAGCAGAGCGGCGATGACCTTCTCTATAAGCAGAGAGGCGATGACCTTCTCTATAAGCAGAGAGGCGATGACCTTCTCTATAAGCAGAGAGGCGATGACCTTCTCTATAAGCAGAGAGGCGATGAACTGACTACTCTAATAAATTCACCTCTGACGTCAGCTCGCGTCAGGCGAGTAGCCGCCAGAGGTGACGTCACACAAACATTGAACAGTTGTTACCTTCTGGTATGATCCCTCCTATGTATATATATATATATATATATATATATATATATATATATATATATATATATATATATATATATATATATATATATATATATATATATATATATATATATATATATACATAGGAGGGATGTTTTTGCATATATATATATATATATATATATATATATATATATATATATATATATATATATATATATATATATATATATATATATATATATATATAAATTTGCGCCTTACTAAAGCAGATAAAATAAATGCAATAGTAATTATGAAAGAAACCGATTACCAAGATAAAATGAATAGCCTCCTACATGATTTTGAAACCTATTCTAAACTTAGAAAGAATCCCTTAGAAACTGTTAATAGCAATTTCAATAAAACAATAAAGCATCTATTGAAGGGCAAAGATGAATTAATTAAAAAATTTACTTCCATTAATCTATCTTTACCTTATATGTATGGATTAATTAAAACACACAAACCTGGTAATCCTGTTAGACCAATTATTAGCTCTATAGGTTCAGTTTCTTATAAACTTTCTAAATGGCTTGTTGATATTTTGAGCCCAATTGTTGGAAAAAATTCTAATTTTAATGTTAAAAACAACTTAGATCTAGTTGATAAATTAAGCACCTTGACTGATTTAAATGATTTCAATATGGTTAGTTTTGATGTTACCTCCTTGTTTACAAAACTTCCAGTTGATGATTTACTAAAGTTCTTATCTGAAGAACTGGTTAATTACGATTTACCATTGCCAGTTCCTACTATCATTAAACTTATTAAACTTCGTATTGTTGATGCAAAATTTGTATTTAATGATGAGTTTTACACTCAGAAGTTTGGTATGGCAATGGGAAATCCTCTTTCACCTATTCCTAGTAATTTATATATGGAATTTTTCGAAACAAGATTGCTTAACACAATCCTTCCCAATAGAGCTAAGTGGTATAGATATGTTGATGATATTTTGTGCCTTATGCTTAAGAATGTAAACATAAACCATTTCCTTGTTAAATTAAATAGCTTAGCTCATTCTATAAATTTTACTGTTGAATTTGAAGTAAATAACTCATTGCCCTTCCTAGATGTTTTTATTATTAAGGGTAACATTGACTTTAAATTTAAAATTTACAGAAAACTTACAAATAATTGTTCCTATGTACACTATTACTCTTCACATCAAGATAGAGTTAAAGTGTCGGTTTTCTCTTCTATGTTTTTGAGAACTTTACGTATTTGTAGTCCAGAGTTCATAGATGAAGAAATCTCTAAAATTTATGAAATAGCTAATGATTTAAAATATCCAAGAAACATAACTGATAAATCTTTTAAAATAGCTAGAAATACTTTTTTCAATCCAAAAGGGACAACCAACCTTATTCAACCAAAAATATGTTGGTTCTCCCTTACCATGAAAACTTGGTTGATATGCCTTCTTTTCTTAAGAATTTTAATATCAAAGTTGTATTTAAAAATCTTGATACAGTAAAAAGACTTTTGATAAAAAATTCCCCCCAAAATGCTGACGGATGTGTCTATAAGATTCCCTGTAAAATATGCGATAAAGTTTATTATGGTCAAACTGGTAAAAGTCTTGAACTAAGATTAAAACAACATAAATATAGCATTAGAACTGGACAAGATTCTAATGCTCTATTTATTCATGTGAAGACTTTAACCATCCAATTGATTTTCAAAATGCTGAGAAGGTTGTATCAAGCAAGTCCATGGTTGAGAGGAATGTAATAGAATCATGTTTCATTAAAAGCAGTTTTGAAAATAATATGAATATTTCTTTTGGTTTATATAAATTGGATTCATTTATAATTAATAAAATTTGGGAAGAATTTAATGATAAATTGGACTAATCTTAATTCTTGGGAAGAGTTTCAGGTCCTTTCTTATGTTCTCTTCACAGAGTCGTGTGATGTTACGCTACTGTGAGGTGTTGTCTTTGTTAGTGTGATTGACTGTGAGGTGTATTCTGCCCCTTTATAAGCCTTCTTGTCATGTTTCCTTTTATAGTTCCTTGATAATGTGAGTAGTCACGAAAGCGCTTGGAATTCTTCTATTTTCTTGCATATTTTGATATCACCTGTTTACTGTGATCTTTTGCATATATATATATATATATATATATATATATATATATATATATATATATATATATATAAATATATATATATATATATATATATATATATATATATATATATATGTCGTGCCGATTAGGTAAAACTTGTCATTTTGGCTTAAATAGCAACGCTCACCTTTCCATATAAGACAAGTGAAAATTTGTGTATGCAATAATTTCGCCAAAATCATTCTGAACATAACGAAAAAATATATTTCATTGTGTTTATTATTAAATTAATGTTAACGTATCTAAAATAAATTTAGTTGGGTTAGGCTAAATTAAATTGCGCTTGTTGTGATAAGGTTAGGTAGGTTTTCAAAGTTTCTCTTGGTAAAAAATTATAAATTCTTACATTAACATAAATGAAAAAAATATATCTTTAAACGTATAAGAGAAAATTTTAGAAAGGACTTAATTTTAAATGAGTTCTTGCAATTGACCAGTTTTACCTAATCTGCACGACATATATATATATATATATATATATATATATATATATATATATATATATAAAAACACGAAGGTGAAAATGGATATGTAATATAATAAAGCTGATTATCATAGTTTTAGCTATTAACGATGGTAATCGCAATGTAATATTAGATAGATGAACATAAATGCAAGATATTTGTAAATAAACTGTTTCTGGGCATAACACCCTACCTATATAGTTGCCACCCAGTTTCGGTTGGGTGAGGGCGTGCTTGCACTGGCCTGCCATCTGGTGACTTTGTTTTCACCTGCTTAACTACTGTCATGGAGACTGCGAGCAGACGACGTT
>WNWK01044294.1:0-15154 GCA_009830355.1 Cherax destructor | reverse complement strand
AGCGTTTCTTCGTAGTGAATTAATTACCATTGTACCTTGTTCAGCTATCAAAACTTTGGGGCCTAGTCTCTGGACCCTATATATACCTCTGTAATCTGCAAATACCTTTGTAACTTGTCATGATTGTGACCATCTGAGTTCATTACCTTTGTAACTTGCTCAGCTATCAAACTTTGAGGTCCAGTCCCTGGACCCATTATGTACCTCTGTAATCTTTTGACTACCGCCCACAGGATGGGTATGGGGTGCATAATAAAGATATCAAACTAAACTGCCCGTGGTTACAGTCGTGGGTGGTGACTGGAATTGTGTAGCGAGACGAAGGGATGCTGAACCACGGGGTCATGGATTTTATTCAGAATTTTTAGGCGATTTAATACGTGGAGTACGGTTGCGAGACGTTGGCAGAGACATTGTAGGAGGAGTAGCTCACACGTACGTGCGGCGGGAATATGCCGCAAGACTTGATCGAGTGTATGTAACGTCACTAGTGGTTGTCATGTGCGTGGTAACGTGCACGGTCCCATTTACTGATCATCGGGCAGTGGTGACGCGATTGTCGTGGGAGGGTTTACCATGTTTGTTTTCGAGGTATTGGAAGTTAAATGTTAGCTTATTACGAGAGCAGGAAATACGTGTATTGTTTGCTAGTATGTGGAAGCAAGTGTGGGGAACTAGGAAGCATCTCGGGAGTGTGGTGCAATGGTGGGGCAGCGAGGGTAAACCTGCCGTTCAGACATTCTTTCGCTCAGTGGGTAAGGAGGCCAGTAGGTTGCGGTATGGTAGGTTAAACTATCTCTGGTCTCAATTGCAAGAATGTTATATGCCGCGAGCAACGTATCCAGTGGCGTCCATACGTGCATTAAATGAGGAGATCCGCGAGTTACAAAATGTGTTGTTCAATGGATCCCGAGTAGCAGCTGGTGTAGAAGAGGTTTTATGGGGCAATCAGCCATCGGCTTACATTCTTCGCGAGCAGGGTAAACATCGTACGGAGATGACTCTAACGAGTTTACGAGTACAGCAAGATGTGGGAGAGTACTCCGTAGGGACGGTCCTCACGAGTACTGAAGGCATGGGGGCTTATGCAGACAAGCATTTTCGCTCGACGTGCGATGGTCACGGCGTCTGTCGTGAAGCTTTAGAAGTAGTTAAGGATTGGGAAGCGAGTCAGCTAAGTGAGGATGATCGGCGAGAACTTGGTGCACCCATTCATACTGCGGAGGTGTGGGCGGCACTCAGTGGGATGAATGTCGGTAAGTCGCCAGGAAGCGACGGTCTCCCTTGCGAGTTTTACTTGGAGTTTTGGGAGGTGCTAAAAGATTTTCTCGTGCGTTTGATTAACGAAATGAGGGTGAGTGGCCAGCTAGGTGACTCTAGTTCCTAAAAAGGCAGAGTGTGCGGAGCTATCTGATTATCGAGTAATAACACTGTTGAACGCGGATTATAAATTATTCGCCAAGGTGTTGGCGAATAGATTGAAAACGGTATTGGACAAGGTCTTACACAGTGGACAATATGGAGTACCAGGGCGTTCGATGCGTCACGGTCAGGAGTGTATTAGTGATTTTATCATGGAGTGTCAGCAGCATCGCGGTGGTGGTAGTATTCTCGCATTGGATTGGAAAGCTGCGTTCGATAACGTTGAACGTACAGCGTTATGGGAGTTGATGGAACGACAAGGGTTTGGAAATGACATAATACAGTGGACACAAACTTTGTATCGTGGGTCAAGTTTCCGGGTTCAAGTTAATGGAAGATTAGGGCGTCGCCTAGAGTTGAGGAGCGGGATCCGTCTGGGTTGCCCGTTATCCCAAATACTGTTCGCGCTTCTACAGAATCCATTTTATAAAGCGGTAACCAGTTATCATTTAGTACCACGTCCTTTCTTCCCAACGTGCGAGCCGATGGATATCGTAGGCTACGTTGATGACACGTCTATCCTGGTACTTGATGTAAAAAGTCTAATTGGGATGTCCGATGTGATTGGTGTATACGGTACCGCGACAGGGATGAGAAGTAATGTTAGTAAGTCAGGGTTGTTGTTAGTGGGGTCCTGGACGAAGGAACAGATGTCTTCTACTTGTTCATGGACAGTTAAGGATCAGCTAACCATATGTGGTATTATACATACAGATAGCATCAGGGATGCACAGGTATTGAATTCACGAGTGGTAGCAGAGAAAGTTATTAAAAGGATAGGGACGCTGCGCTCTGGAGGGTTAACTCTAAGACAGCATGTCATAGTATCCAATTGTGTATTGTTTCCTAAAGTATGGCACGTGGTGCAGTACTACCCTCTGTGCACGGTGGAAATGAAGCGGATTTTAGATCGGGTGTATCGGTATATCTGGGGGAGCGGTTGTCACTGGATGTGTCGTGATGTGGTGTCTTTACCTGAACGGCGGGGAGGGCTGGATTGATCGATTTTCCGTGGATGATGTTAGGGGTATTTGTTAAGAACACTGTGGTGCATATGTTAGGGAGCGAGAGAGGCGGTCTAGCGGGTGCATATCAACACATTTGTGTGTGGGTACGGGGAAAAGATCGACAGCTTAGCATAGACATGTTACGCGTTTTGGCATTCCTTCCCGACTCGCGGCGGTGTAAGTTGCGCGTTTTAACTCGGGTGGGACTGCAGTGCAGGGTGGCGCCGGTACAAGGCATATATCTGTTGTATGCGTGGAGTGAAATATGGCGGTTTTTCCATCAGTTGCGGCTATGACCTGTCGTGCGAGAAGTAATATTCAAGTTTATCCACGATATTTTGCCGTCGGGAGTGGTCCTGTGTAACAGACGTCTTCGAGAGGAGCCACATTGCACATTTTGCGGTGAAGTTGAGACTGTTTATCATGCGATTTATTTCTGTAATTGTTTAGAATCGGTACGTACGTGGTTAGGTAAAGTAATACGTTGGGTAGGCGGCGGTCGGTTATCTCCTTTGCATGCCTTGAGTCTCGACGTGGGGGGAGTGCAGTGAGATGTAAGACGTGCGCTAGGGTACTTGATTACAGATTACATATATATGTCGTGGGTGCTCCGTGCGGATACATGGCATTAGTGCAGTAATGTATAGAACCAAATGTCGGACGAGAGATTTTCGGAAACCAGTGGGAATCTAGTTTCCCTGCTCCTTACCGTGCATTCCGTGTCACGGATTTGCATGCGATGAAGGCTCCGAGGCCGTGAAAGGGCTGGTTTTGTGAGCATGAGATTGGAGTATGTAAGTGGCAGATACAGTGGAGTCAAGGCAAACCAGTGTAACCCTCAGCGTGTTTGTCTCTGTTGTGACCTTGTGTAACCCTTAGTTGTAAGATATCTGTGTTAGTGAAACTATTATTTTATTATATGTATTATATTGTATATGCTCAATGAAGACATTACAATCACGTAGGGTGATTGTGTATATTACAGAGTACTCGGGTACTCAGTGTTAAGTATTCAGTGAGTTTTGAGGTATTAGACCTCCTAGTACATATATTTCATGTCATTCTTTCTTTGGTACTTTAAGATATCGTAAAGGATGGTATCATTTAGTTTGTATTAAGATGAGTCAGGAGGGGAGGGGGTTCCATGGAGTGGTGAGCGCCAAATGAGGGGAAGTATTATGTACAGTATGTACGATCTCAGTCTAGGGATCTGGTGGTTTTGTGTAACTCACTGATAAGTAATCTCCCTTTGTGTGAGAACTAAAGTCTGAGTGAGGATGTCTTAGGGTGTATCAGGATGTAGTGGTATAGTTCTTATTTCTTATGTGCAATTTATTTTCTTCATAATATTTCTCGCATGCATGTATGTATGACAAGTTTTAACCCTTAAACGGTTCATACGTAAATATACGTTCTTACCGCTACTGCCCTGAATATTTCGAAAAAAAAAAAAAATTTTTTTTTTATAGAAATGAAAAGCACATTTTTTTAAGTGTATTAGAATTAAAAAAAAATCTAGGGTCAGTAGTTACCGAGATATGAGGCGGAGAAGTTGGCTCTGGATGCTCACCTGACAGCAACAGGAGTCCTGCCGCTTGCAGAATCGTTGCCGATATACCTTTTTTTCTCATTTTTTTATTATTTTATATAATTTTTATGTTCTGATAATTACAATTTGTAGTAGTTCTTGTGATTTCATAGCCAATCTGTGTTCTGACAGTAATATTAGGTACTGAAATTGTACTCAAATGATAATAATAATGATAGTGCATAATAATAATAATAATAATAATAATAATAATAATGATAGTGCATAATAATAATAATAATAATGATAGTGCATAATAATAATAATAATAATGATAGTGCATAATAATAATAATAATAATAATAATAAAAATAATAATAATAAAAATAAATAATAATAATAATAATGTAATAATCATTACAATAAATTTCAACCCTAAGCATTATGTAAGATATGTGTCACTGCCTTATCTCATCTGATCTCTACTAATCATGACTGGTGACATTTGGTGTGGGTGAGGCTAGTCTTATCTCTTCCTATCAGTCCAGTAATTACAATGATGACATTTGAAGCCTACACTGCTTCCCTTTATTTGTTACTCAAATTTGTCTGTCTGTATCTGTCTGTCTGTCTTTCTGTCTGTCTGTGTGTTGTCTCCTTTCTGTCTGCTTGTCTCAGAGAGTAGCTCATGAACCAAATGGTATTACGCAGATCCCAAGCACAGTATAACACTTTGCCTGGATTTTTTAAGTTATCCTAGGTAATTTACACTAGGTATAATTGTACTTACGTATGTGTTCCTGTGAGATAGAGACAAAGCGACAGATAAATACAGACAGACAGACGGATACAAAGACAGCCAATCAGGTACCCAGCTGGCAAGCCAGCTGCTGGCAAGCCAGCTGCTGGCAAGCCAGCTGCTGGCAGCCAGGTGGCCAACCAGCCAGCCAGCCTGCCGACATCACTTTCCACTTAAAAAAGGAGTGTTAATATGACATGACATCAGTGAATCCTTGGTGTTTGCCGCACCATGAACAATTATTAAAAATTTGTAATAATCCAATAGTTACTAAGAATTTAATCTAGTACCATATTATTAAGTTTAGTATTATCCATTGCTCTAGCTGGCTCTCAATTTAACTGGTGCTCCCAAAAGGTACTAAGTGGTCCCAGATTTTTTTAATATGGCGCACACCGAGTGTTAGGACTCTTTCTATGCTGACCAGGCATCTCAGGCCAATCATGCCAAATTTGAAGGAATGAAAAATAAAACGTAAATATACGTTTGGGGCAGTAGCGGTAAGAACGTATATTTACGTTTGGACCGTTTAAGGGTTAAATAAAATATAAAAAAAAAAAATAAAAAAAAAATTCAGTAATTTTATTGCACTGAACAATGTTACTGTACTTTCATCTTGACCTATTGTAGAGTGATAATATTGTAGAATGATAATATTGTAGAGTGATAATATTTTTTTTTTTTTTTTTTTATTAACACATCGGCCGATTCCCACCAAGGCAGGGTGGCCCGAAAAAGAAAAACTTTCCTAATCATTCACTCCATCACTGTCTTGCCAGAGGGGCGCTTTACACTACAGTTATAAAACTGCAACATTAACACCCCTCCTTCAGAGTGCAGACACTGTACTTCCCATCTCCAGGACTCAAGTCCAGCCTGCCGGTTTCCTGAATCCCTTCATAAATGTTACTTTGCTCACACTCCAACAGCACGTCAAGTATTAAAAACCATTTGTCTCCATTCACTCCTATCAAATACGCTCACACATGCTTGCTGGAAGTCCAAGCCCCTCGCACACAAAACTTCCTTTACCCCCTCCCTCCAACCTTTCCTAGGCCGACCCCTACCCCGCCTTCCCTCCACTACAGATTTATACACTCGAAGTTATTCTGTCTCGTTCCATTCTCTCTACATGTCTGAACCACCTCAACAACCCCTCCTCAGCTCTCTGGATAATAGTTTTGGTAATCCCGCACCTCCTCCTAATTTCCAAACTCTGAATTCTCTGCATTATATTCACACCACACATTGACCTCAGACATGACATCTCCACTGCTTCCAGCCTTCTCCTCATTGCAACATTCATCACCCATGCTTCACACCCATATAAGAGTGTTAGTATAACTATACTCTCATACATTCCCTTCTTTACTTCCATGGACAAAGTTCTTTGTCTCCACAGACTCCGAAGTGCTCCACTCACCCTTTTTCCCTCATCAATTCTATGATTCACCTCATCCTTCATAGACCCATCTGCTGACATGTCCACTCCCAAATATCTGAATACATTCACCTCCTCCATACTCTCCCTCCAATCTGATATCCAGTCTTTCGTCACCTAATCTTTTTGTTATCCTCATCACTTTACTCTTTCCTATATTCACTTTCAATTTTCTTCTTTTACACACCCTACCAAATTCATCCACCAACCTCTGCAACTTCTCTTCAGAATCTCCCAAAAGCACAGTGTCATCAGCAAAAAGCAACTGTGACAACTCCCACTTTGTATTTAATTCTTTATCTTTTAACCCCACACCTCTTGCCAAGACCCTCGCATTCACTTCTCTTACAACCCCATCTATAAATATATTGAACAACCACGGTGACATCACACATCCTTGTCTAAGGCCCACTTTTACTGGGAAATAGTCCCCTTCCCTCCTACACACTCTAACTTGAGCCTCACTATCCTCATAAAAACTCTTCACTGCTTTCAGTAACCTACCTCCTATTCCATACACCTGCAACATCTGCCACATTGCCCCCCTATCCACCCTATCATACGCCTTTTCCAAATCCATAAATGCCACAAAAACCTCTTTACCCTTATCCAAATACTGTTCACCTATATGTTTCACTGTAAACCCTTGGTCTACACACCCCTACCTTTCCTAAAGCCCCTTGTTCATCTGCTATCCTGCTTTCTGTCTTACTCTTAATTCTTTCAATAATAACTCTACCATACACTTTACCAGGTACACTCAACAGACTTATTCCCCTATAATTTTTGCACTCTCTTTTGTCCCCTTTGCCTTTATACAAAGGAACAATACATGCTCTCTGCCAATCTCTAGGTACCTTACCCTCTTCCATACATTTATTAAATAATAGCACCAACCACTCCAAAACTATATCCCCACCTGCTTTTAACATTTCTATCTTTATCCCATCAATCCCAGCTGCCTTACCCCCTTTCATTCTACCCACTGCCTCACGAACTTCCCCCACACTCACAACTGGCTCTTCCACACTCCTACAAGATGTTATTCCTCCTTGCCCTATACACGAAATCACAGCTTCCCTGTCTTCATCAACATTTAACAACTCCTCAAAATATTCCCTCCATCTTCCCGATACCTCTAACTCTCCATTTAATAACTCTCCTCTCCTATTTTTAACTGTCAAATCCATTTGTTCCCTAGGCTTCCTTAACTTATTAATCTCACTCCAAAACTTTTTCTTATTTTCAACAAAATTTGTTGATAACATCTCACCCACTCTCTCATTTGCTCTCTTTTTACATTGCTTCACCACTCTCTTAACCTCTCTTTTTCTCTCCATATACTCTATTAGGAGGAGGTGCGGGATTACCAAAACGATTGTCCAGAGAGCTGAGGAGGGGTTGTTGACGTGGTTTGGACATGTAGAGAGAATGGAACGAGACAGAGTGACTTCGAGAGTGTATAAATCTGTAGTGGAGGGAAGGCGGGGTAGGGGTCGGCCTAGGAAAGGTTGGAGGGAGGGGGTAAAGGAAGTTTTGTGTGCGAGGGGCTTGGACTTCCAGCAAGCCTGTGTGAGCGTATTTGATAGGAGTGAATGGAGGCACATGGTTTTTAATACTTGACGTGCTGTTGGAGTGTGAGCAAAGTAACATTTATGAAGGGATTCAGGGAAACCGGCAGGCCGGACTTGAGTTCTGGAGATGGGAAGTACAGTGCCGGCACTCTGAAGGAGGGGTGTTAATGTTGCAGTTTTATAACTGTAGTGTAAAGCACCCCTCTGGCAAGACAGTGATGGAGTGAATGATGATGAAAGTTTTTCTTTTTCGGGCCACCCTGCCTTGGTGGGAATCGGCCGATGTGTTAATAAAAAAATAAAAAAAATAATAAATACTCTTCCCTCCTTGCATCACTTCTTTGTAAAAACCTCTCATATGCTAACTTTTTCTCCCTTACTACTCTCTTTACATCACCATTCCACCAATCGCTCTTGTTCCCTCCCGCACCCACTTGCCTGTAACCACAAACTTCTGCTGAACACTCTAACACTACATTTTTAAATCTACCCCATACATCTTCGACCCCATTGCCTACACTCTCACTAGCCCATCTATCCTCCAATAGTTGTTTATATCTTACCCTAACTGCCTCCTCTTTTAGTTTATAAACCTTCACCTCTCTCTTACTTACTGCTTCTATTTTCCTTGTATCCCATCTACCTTTTATTCCCACTGTAGCTATAACTAAAAAGTGATCTGATATATCTGTGGCCCCTCTATAAACATGTACATCCAGAAGTCTACTCAACAGTCTTTTATCTACCAATACATAGTCCAACAAACTACTGTCATTACGCCCTACATCATATCTTGTATACTTATTTATCCTCTTTTTCTTAAAATATGTATTACCTATAACTAAACCCCTTTCTATACAAAGTTCAATCAAAGGGCTCCCATTATCATTTACACCTGGCACCCCAAACTTACCTACCACACCCTCTCTACATGTTTCTCCTACTTTAGCATTTAGGTCCCCTACCACAATTACTCTCTCACTTGGTTCAAAAGTTCCTATACATTCACTTAACATCTCCCAAAATCTCTCTCTCTCCTCTACACTCCTCTCTTCTCCAGGTGCATACACGCTTATTATGACCCACTTTTCGCATCCGACCCTTAATTTAATCCACACAATCCTTGAATTTACACATTTATATTCCCTCTTCTCCTTCCATAACTGATCCTTCAACATTATTGCTACCCCTTCCTTAGTTCTAACTCTCTCAGATACTCCTGACTTAATCCCATTTATTTCTCCCCACTGAAACTCGCCTACCCCCTTCAGCTTTGTTTCGCTTAGGGCCAGGACATCCAACTTCTTTTCATTCATAACATCAGCAATCATCTCTTTCTTATCATCCGCACTACATCCACGCACATTCAAACAACCCAGTTTTATAAAGTTTTTCTTCTCTTTTTTAGTAAATGTGTACAGGAGAAGGGGTTACTAGCCCATGGCTCCCGGCATTTTAGTCGCATCATACGACACGCATGGCTTACGGAGGAAAGATTCTTTTCCACTTCCCCATGGACAATAGAGAAAATAAAAAGAACAAGAGCTATTAAGAAAAAGAAGAAAAACCTAGGTGTGTGTATGTATATATATGCATGTGCATGCCTGTGTAGTGTGACCTAAAGTGTAAGTAGAAGTAGCTAGATATACCTGTTATCCAGCGTGTTTATGAGACAGAAAAAGACACCAGCAATCCTACCATCATGTAAAACAGTTTCAGGTTTCTGTTTCACAGTCACCTGGCAGGACGGTAGTACCTCCCTGGGTGGTTGCTGTCTACCAACAATATTGTAGAGTGATAGTATTGTAGAGTGATAGTATTGTAGAGTGATAGTATTGTAGAGTGATAGTATTGTAGAGTGATAGTATTGTAGAGTGATAGTATTGTAGAGTGATAGTATTGTAGAGTGATAGTATTGTAGAGTGATAGTATTGTAGAGTGATAGTACTGTAGAGTGATAGTACTGTAGAGTGATAGTACTGTAGAGTGATAATACTGTAGTGTGATAATACTGTAGTGTGATAATACTGTAGTGTGATAATACTGTAGTGTGATAATACTGTAGTGTGATAATACTGTAGTGTGATAATACTGTAGTGTGATAATACTGTAGTGTGATAATACTGTAGTGTGATAATACTGTAGTGTGATAATACTGTAGTGTGATAATACTGTAGTGTGATAATACTGTAGTGTGATAATACTGTAGTGTGATAATACTGTAGTGTGATAATACTGTAGTGTGATAATACTGTAGTGTGATAATACTGTAGTGTGATAATACTGTAGTGTGATAATACTGTAGTGTGATAATACTGTAGTGTGATAATACTGTAGTGTGATAATACTGTAGTGTGATAATACTGTAGTGTGATAATACTGTAGTGTGATAATACTGTAGTGTGATAATACTGTAGTGTGATAATACTGTAGTGTGATAATACTGTAGTGTGATAATACTGTAGTGTGATAATCTGTAGTGATAATACTGTAGTGTGATAATACTGTAGTGTGATAATACTGTAGTGTGATAATACTGTAGTGTGATAATACTGTAGTGTGATAATACTGTAGTGTGATAATACTGTAGTGTGATAATACTGTAGTGTGATAATACTGTAGTGTGATAATACTGTAGTGTGATAATACTGTAGTGTGATAATACTGTAGTGTGATAATACTGTAGTGTGATAATACTGTAGTGATAATATTTTAGATAGTGATAATATTGTACATAGTAATATTGTATAATTAATAATTCATTTTGAGCGCTAAACCCGTGTGGGTCATTCAGCACGAGATGTGGTGGAAGCTTGATCTTCCATCTGCTGAGCGCCAGACAGACACGCTTCCTATTTAAGAAAGTAAGTTTATTCAGGTATACACAAATACAGTTGCATATACAGTGGTACCTCGAGTTACGATGGTCCCCAAAATCGCCCTTTTATGTAAGTTTATTTTTTTAAATGCTTTTGTAAGTATATTTTTGGGGGTGTAAAAGGACTAGTCTATTTTACATTATTCCTTATGGGGATAAATTCGTTTGGTAATGGCACTTGAACAGCATTCTCGAACGAAAAAATATCGTAACTCGAGGTACCACTGTATTATGCATATGTGTAGAAAACCTAGGATAACCCAAAAAAAAGTCAGTGACATTATTATTGGAAACAAATGGTATAAAATACCGACACAATGGAAAAATAAACACATAAGCAGACTGACCACCTCAAACTACTCCTGTTCTTCACGATTCTCCTTTGTATGGACTGATGAAGCCACTGTGAGGCAAAACGTTTACTTAGTAAAGATACCCAAGTGTTGCATATGTGTCTAATTTACGTGTTAGTAGTTGTAGTGGTGGTAGTGTGGTGGTGTGTGTTAGTAGTTGTAGTGGTGGTAGTGTAGTGGTGTGTGTTAGTAGTTGTAGTGGTGGTAGTGTAGTGGTGTGTTAGTAGTTGTAGTGGTGTGTTAGTAGTTGTAGTGGTGGTAGTGTAGTGGTGTGTTAGTAGTTGTAGAGTTGTAGTGGTGGTAGCATAGTGGTGTGTTAGTAATTGTAGTGGTGGTAGCATAGTGGTGTGTTAGTAATTGTAGTGGTGGTAGTGTAGTGGTGTTAGTAGTTGTAGTGGTGTTAGTAGTTGTAGTGGTATTTGTAGATGTAGTGGTGATAGTGTAATGGTGTTAGTAGTTGTAGTGATGGTAGTTTAGTGGTGTTAGTAGTTGTAGTGGTGGTAGTACAAATTCACATGCCAAGAACTCTGTCAAATATCTTATATCTCTGTGAACAATTATTAAAAATTTGTAATAATCCAATAGTTACTAAGAATTTAATCTAGTATCATATTATTAAGTTTAGTATTATCCATTGTTCTCAGGTCTAGTTATAGAATCACATCAAATCTTATGATTACAGAAATTGATCCTGATATCAACCTATTATTAAATGACTTGCATGATTCCAACAGCAACTGCAACTATTACACAGCAGATCAAGCAAAGACATTACTCAGAGCCAACAATAACATAACTATCTTCAATTACAATGTTAGATCTTTAAGCAAACATTATGATGACCTCACAGCACTACTCCAATCCCTCCAGACCAATATGTCAATCATCACACTCGCTAAGACCTGGCTAAAGCCTGATACTACAGATGTCTATGCCATCCCAGGTTACACAGCCATTCACAACTGTAGGACAGATCAGCGAGGGGGTGGAATAGCTATATATTACTCAGATCAACTTGAATGTATCAATAACTCTTGCATAAGTGATGAGCATGGAGAATATATTATAGCTAAATTTAAATCAAAAGACCTGCAAAAACCCCTCACAGTGATAAATATCTACAGATTACCACAGTCAAACATTCACCATTTTAGTGAAAAACTAGGAAACCTGATAACTGATGCACACATGAACAAAGACCATTTGCTGCTCACAGGAGATTTCAATATAAGTCTCCTACATGACCAGGACCCACAAGTAACAGAATTCACAAACACTATGAGCAACTGCTTGTTACTACCAACAATATCAAAACCTACAAGAATCTCTGAGACTAGTACCTCATTACTAGACCACATCTGGACTAACACTATATCCCCTCTAAAATCAGGCATAATCACAGACAACACCACAGACCACTATCCGACCTTTCTCATAACCAACCTTGGTAAATTGCCCCTAGATATTACAAAAGTTACCTTCAGACTACATAACGAGTCAGCTGTAAATAACTTTATAACAGCTATGATTAACATTGACTGGCATAATGAGTTAGAAACATATACAGATACTAATGAATGCATCAAGAATTTCCTTAACAAAACCCACCACCTCTATAACAAACACTGCCCTAAAAAAACTAAACAGATCACAGCTAAGAGACTTAACAATCCCTGGCTAACACCCAACATCCTTAAATCCATTAACAAAAGGCACCAATATGAAAAACAATACAGAAGGGGTCTAATAACCAGAGAACAATCCAGCCTGATAAGAAGATCAAAAAAATTGTATTATGAGAACAGACTCCAGATATTAGATTGATATGAAAAAGACCTGGAAGACCCTATCTGCAATTCTAGGAAATAATAAGATAGCTAAAAACAACACCATCAAATTATCAAAAGCAGATGAACCCCTACTCTCACCTACTGAGACAGCAAACAGACTTAATGTTTTCTTCTCCACCATAGGAAAGAATCTAGCGAGTAAAATCCCAAGCTCAAACACCCGTCCAACAGATTACCTCACAAACACCCTACCCTAATACGCTATTCCTAGCTCCTACCAACCCAATTGAAGTCTCGCTCATAATCAACACCCTTAAAAACAAGGCAGGAGACATAAACAGCTTACCAACTTTTATGTACAAAAAAGCTTCACAGGTACTGTCACCAATTATAGCAACACTATTCAATAAATCCATTGAAGCCTCTACCTTTCCATCAATTCTCAAAATAGCTAGGGTCACCCCGATCCACAAAGGAGGTGATCAAACAGACTTGAATAATTATAGACCAATTTCTAATTTACCACTGCTTTCTAAAATCTTTGAAAAATTAATTCATAGACAAATCTATTCCTACCTCGTCTCACACAATGTACTCAACCCCTGTCAATTTGGATTCAGGACAAACAAGAGCACAAACGATGCTATTATGCACATGTTGGAGTTAATATACACTGCACTTGAGAAGAAAGAATTCCCACTGGGAATCTTCATTGATCTACGCAAAGCTTTTGATACAGTCGACCATGATTTACTGCTCACAAAATTAGCACACTATGGTATAAGGGGGCACCCACTCAACTACCTAAAGTCATACCTCACCAACAGAAGCCAATACGTGTACACAAATGGAACGAACTCTTCCACACAACAAATTACAGTCGGAGTCCCTCAAGGAAGTGTCCTGGGGCCACTCCTATTCCTCATTTACATAAATGACCTACCAAATGCATCACAACTACTCAAACCCATTTTATTTGCAGATGACACAACATATGTCTTCTCTCACCCAAATCCAGTTATACTGGCCAACACTGTTAATGCCGAATTACAGAAAATATCAACATGGATGACGACTAACAAGCATACTCTCAATACTGACAAGACCTATTTCATACAGTTTGGAAGCAAAGCCACAAATGTTCCACTTAACATAACGCTCAAAGGTTCACCCATCACAAGACTCACAGAGGGAAAATTCCTAGGAATCCACCTTGACAGTAGCCTTAAATTCCAAACACACATACAACAAATTTCCAAGAAAATCTCAAAGACGGTAGGCATATTATGAAAGATACGCTATTATGTGCCACAATCAGCTCTCCTTGCACTATATCATTCATTTATCTACCCTTATCTCACCTATGGAATCTGTGCATGGGGATCAACAACACTAAATCACCTTAGACCACTCATAACACAACAATGTAAAAATTCTATGCACATAAAGGGCCCCAGAATCTGGAATTCATTACCAGTAAATATTAAGATAACCTTGTCTGAAAATCAATTTAAGACTCAACTCGAAAACCACCTACTCACCCAAAACTAAATAATCATACTATAAACTACTTTGAAAAATGCTCATTATTACTTTCCTATACGATAATCTCAATTTTTAATAATATGTTATTATTATGTTACCCCTACTCACCCAAAACTAAATACTCATACTATAAGTTAATGTCAAAAATGCTCAATGTTATTTTTAACAGTAAAATTTCATCATACTGTAATTTGAATTTTTTTTTTAACTAGAATAAACTCAATAAATTGCTCTAATATTAAGTACATAGTCTTTAAGTTACTAGATTAAGCTGCCCCTAATGCCATGACATGTCAGTGGCTCTCCTTGCACTCAATTTACATTGTAACTACCAATACCTATGTAATCTGCAATGAAATAAAATTTACTTTACTTTACTTTAGTGGTGTTAGTAGTTGTAATGATGGCAGTGTAGTGGTGTGTTAGTAGTTATAGTGGTGGTAGTGTAGTGGTGTGTTAATAGTTGTAGTGGTGGTACCTGGTACCTGGAGTTTACCTGGAGAGGGTTTCGGGGGTCAACGCCCCTGCGGCTCGGTCCGAGACCTGGCCTCGTGGTGGATCAGGGTCTTATCAACCAGGCTGTTACTGCTGGCCACACGCAAACTGACGTACGAACCACAGCTCGACTGACTTTAGGTGCCTGTCCAGTGCCTTCTTGAAGACAGTCAGGGTCTATTGGTAATCCCCCTTATGTATGCTGGGAAGCAGTTGAACAGTCTTGGGCCCCGGACACTTATTGTGTTGTCTCTCAATGTACTCGTGGCGCCCCTGCTTTTCATAAATTCCAATATTAAACCTGAACTAAAATGCTTTCTTG
>WNWK01044293.1:0-10000 GCA_009830355.1 Cherax destructor | reverse complement strand
AATTTTTTTGCAAGTGTTATTTTATGTTGCTATATTTTTCTATGAAAATATATTTTCCACAATAGTTTCTTCCATATTGTCATTCATGTCTCCCAGATCAATTATGTCGACTCAAAATTCCCAAAATATTCACTTAACAATTCTGAGAGTCCACATCCCACTCTCGTCCACACTTATCTCCTCTGTATGATATTAATACAAATAACACAATACATAACACACAACAATAATATCTCTCCAGGAATAAAGCTGACTCTCATGGTAGTCTCGATCTGACAATAAAGATTTTATCAGCCTATTCTTCAACCTGGTAAATTCGAGTCAATGTTTGTCTCCTATACTGCTGTTCTATTCACTTATACGTGAATAGAACAACAATACACTTCTTTTTATGTTTAACTTGTGCTAAGTTATGTTGATCCATACATCCTTCCCTATTTAGTCTGTTTTCTTCATTACTTAAACTTAGTCTTTCACATCACTTTGTAAATCACAGTTCTGGTATACACATTTCCTGGTATACTCAACACACAATACACAAACATGTACTGTTCATATTGCTTAAAATAATTTACAATTCAACACAGTGTCTGGCAGCTGTTGAAGTGTATTAGAAGCAAAGAGTGACACAAAACTAGACTTGTGAAGAGCGATGTTTACTAACGAACAGATGTAATTAAAACTCAGATACTATTCTACATCAACACTGCTTCAGTAGTTTTAACAGTACGCAAACAACTGACGGTTATAAACAGAGAATCACACTTAAGGGATCTTTTGAAACAGCATTTGTGATATGCACCTTAATAAAGACATTTTGAACAAATATTGAGAACAATTTCCTTAAGGGATAGTTCATGAAATAATGTATATATTTTAACTGGCGTTATTACTTTACTATGTTTAGTGTTAGCACTTAGTGTGAGGGCGAGGGTTGCTTCTGCAGTCTAAGAAGTGAATGGATTTGTCCAGCACTGTAGACAATGCTTGTGTTTGTATCTATACCGTATTGTGTGAAGTCTTTGATGAGACGATATACACTCACTGTGTGAACTCAGTGTAGTGTGCTAGTGAGTTGTACACCCAGATACTTGTGTGAGTCTTAAGAGTTTTGTGTGATGGAGCTCAATTAATATAATTAGTCTTGTGTTGAACTTTGAACACTAATCTATGCACATAAAAACATTCAAAAATATACTTACACAAGTAAATAATTAAACAAGCTAATAATTGATAGGGACAATATTAAATATAAATATATGTTCAAAATTATCACTGAGTGGCCACTCCTTGGTGGGCTAACTGGGATAGAGATTTCTCTTTTCTCAGGTAGTCGACGTTCGGGTCTGTCCAGGTGAATGTTATTACAGAGCGCAGATTTTCTGCGTGTCCTCCTCTGTAATAACATCTACCTTCGTATACTGATATTAATACACTTGTGTAGTAATATCATATATGGACAGTGCTTCAAGGGTGGCTAAAACTGCTGACCTCAAGGAAGTGGTGAAGGGTGTATGGATGAACACTTGGAACCACGGACCTGGGGTGGGACTGCTGACCTCAGGGAAGTGGTGAAGGGTGTATGGATGAACACTTGGAACCACGGACCTGGGGTGGGACTGCTGACCTCAGGGAAGAGGTGAAGGGTGTATGGATAACACTTGGAACCACGGACCTGGGGTGGGACTTGCTGACCTCAGGGAAGTGGTGAAGGGTGAATACCTGGAACCACGACCTGGGGTGGGACTTGCTGACCTCAGGAAAGTGGTGAAGGATGAATACCTTAAACCACAGACCTGGGGTGGGACTGCTGACCTCAGGGAAGTGGTGAAGGGTGTATGGATGAACACTTGGAACCACGACCTGAGGTGGGACTGCTGACCTCTGGGGGGTGGGACTGGGTGAGGCATCAAAAATATCGAAAAGAATTTCCAGAACTTCAGGAGAAGGGAAGACATCTGGGGGCCCACGGATGGATTCCTGGACACATGAACACAAGAGCTGAGAATACTGAGTGTAGGATAGGAAGTGGGGAAGGGAGACTATCTGAGGAGACACATATTACTGAGTGTAGGACAGGAAGTGAGGAAGGGATAATATCTGAGGGGACACAGATAGACTTCTGGACATATGGACCTGGGGAAGGTAAGATTACTGAGTGTAGGATAGGAAGTGGGGAAGGGTGAATATCTGAGGGGACACAGATGGACTCCTGGACACATGAACCTGGGGAAGGTAAGATTACTGAGTGTAGGATGGGAAATGGGGAAGGGAGAATATCTGAGGGGACACAGATGGACTCCTGGACACATGAACCTGGGGAAGGCAAGATTACTGAGTGTAGGATAGGAAGTGGGGAAGGGAGAATATCTGAGGGGACACAGATAGACTTCTGGACACATGGACCTGGGGAAGGTAAGATTACTGAGTGTAGGATAGGAAGTGGGGAAGGGAGAATATCTGAGGGGACACAAATGGACTCCTGGGTGGATCTTAAAGATGAACCACTGGCCTCCACTTGCTCCTTTTCACCTAGCAGTATGTAGATACCTGGGTGTTCTATACAGTATGTGTTTCTATATAGTATCTCAATAAATGTCTACAAGTATCATGTACTCGTAGAAATATGATATTATTATTATTATATAATTAATAACTTATGTTTACAGAGCTTTGTCAAAGGAAGCTGATAAGCTGAGCGATACCTTGCCTATACATGTGGCTATACAGTGCTTCTTGTTCAAACATTAATGACATCACACATCCTTGTATGAAATCCATGGTGACATCACATTGACACAGTGACGTCACACATCGTTATAATAATAATAATAATAATAATAATAATATCTTTATTTACTACAAGTACATGTACATGGTATACAGGCCTAGCTGACATCATTGACATACTACTATATAGAAAGCACCTTGTTATGCAGAGCAATTCGGGCAAATTAGATCAGTTTTGTCCCAGGATGCGACCCACACCCAGGTACCCATTTTACTGATGGGTGAACATAGACAACCGGTGTAAGGAAACACGTACGATGTTTCCACCCCTTCGCCGGGAATCGAACCCGGACCTTCACCGTGTGAAGCGAGAGCTATTGTCACCAGGCCACTCACAGTGACATCACACATCCTTATCTAAGACTCACATCACTTTCTAAGATTCATAGTGACATCACTCCTGGTTAAGTAAGACTCAGTGACATCACTCCTCGTTAAGTAAGACTCAGTGACATCACTCCTCGTTAAGTAAGACTCAGTGACATCACTCCTCGTTAAGTAAGACTCAGTGACATCACTCCTCGTTAAGTAAGACTCAGTGACATCACTCATTGTTGTCTAAGTATACCAGAAGAGTCATTCTTTAGTTATGGAACTTATCCAAACGATTCCAAGTGTTGTAAGTATTTTACTATAGTGACAAGTTTGCCTGCACACACTCTAAACTTAATGGGTAATATCGTGTCCGTAAGATGCATCAACCATTACGTATTGACACCGTTGAGAGTGATTGAACCGTAAAGACGAACCACTGACCTCCAGGTGGCCGGGTCTGGTAACCCAGAACCAACTCTGAGGTTCACAATAGTGTCTACTTTTCCATAACCTAACATATCAGTGTCTATAAATACTTCTTTTCAGTCTTAGAGTGTTAAGTGGACTGCACTTGATCAAGTGGTGGCGGAGACAAACACTGTACTCAGGTTTAAAAGACAATATGATCAGTCTCTGCAGACTAGAAATCAACAAAGCCGTTGATACAGTGAGAATACAAGTCATATTTGCCATTAAGAAAGCAGCTCCTCTATATCATTTCTGGCACTGGTTCTGAAACAAGCTTTCAGATTGTGGGATCATGTTTTTTTTTAATTTCTTGCCGTGAAATGAAGTATATATGGTCATCATTAACTCTTTTTTGAATATTTGACTTGTCGAGTTTCAACAAGGGAATGTTTGTTGCACTTGTAAAAGTTATGAAAATCAATTATTTCTGCCTGTGTTTGTAGCTCAATATCCACAAGTGATTTAACACATGAGTATTGAATAGATGATTAATTTTAAATTTTAAACTGTTAATTAACTTCAATACATCAGGTCTCAGTAATATTATTTTCTCTCGTTATGAGTAAGAATATAAATGAAAAGCAGATTATCTTTATAAAGTTAAATACCCAATAGTAATGAGTGTAAAAATAGTCTCTGCAGTGCACAGTTTATATCGGCAAAGAAAAGAAATCCCAAAAAGGTGTGTATACGTATGCTTGTACATGCATGTGTGGTGTGACCTAAGTGTGACCTAAGTGTAAGTAAAAGTAGCAAGATATACCTGAAATCTGGCATGTTTATGAGACAGAAAATAGGACACCAGCAATCCTACCATCATGTAAAAGCAATTACAGGTTTCCGTTTCACACTCACTTACTTCCTGAGGTGCTCCCCAGCCTTCAGCAGTCCGAAACTCAAGGAATATGACTCTCTCCTCAAGACCATGCTAGAGAGTGTGTTGAATCTTTCCCTCGAAGATGGACAGTGGTTGCAAGCCTCACTTCCAGTCAGGCTTGGGGGGCTGGGAGTACGCAAATCCTCCCAGATTGCCCTACCACCTTCTTATCCTCTTCCATAGCATCAAATGAGCTAATAAAACAAATTCTTCCAGACAACCTCAGTGATTCAGCAGGAATTCAAGACCCTAGCTACACCAGTGCCATCACTGAATGGGAGACTCTTGCTGCTCCAACACCAAAACCTAGTGCAGAACTGGCCTACAACCAGTCAAGCTGGGACGGCCCCATCACTGAAAAGATACTTGCTAACATGCTTAGGGCTGTAACATCAGACAGGGAGACTGCCCGTCTCCTAGCTGTGAGTGCACATCACTCTGGGGACTTCCTCAAAACAGTTCCCATTTCGGCCATGGGAACACGCCTCGACCCTGCAGTGGCTCTGCGCCTTGCTGCCCCAATTCACACGGAATATACGTGTATGTGCGGCAATACGCAAGCGGACCAATATGGTCTACATGGTCTTAACTGTTCCAAAACCAAGGGCTGGCATGCAAGACACAATGAAGTCAACGACATCATAAAGTGAACCCTTGCTACAGCTGGATGCCCATCCGAGAGAGAGCCCCGATCACTAGCAGCCAACAATGCCCACAACCCAGCAAACCGCCACGACGGGATCACCATCTATCCTTAGAAGAATGGCAAGCTCTTAGCATGGGATTATACCTGTGTGTCGACACTGGCTGACACCTACATCCATCACAGTGTTGGGCGACAGGGAGGAGCTGCTGACCACAGGGAGGAGTACAAGATCGGCAAGTACAGGGACATAAGCCAACAGTATCAATTTGTCCCAGTGGGATCAGAGACCTTGGGATCATGGAAAAAAATGCAACACGTTTCCTTAAAGAACTGGGTTCCAAACTCATCGACACCACCAGGGACCCAAGGGCAGCCACTTTCATGTTCAAGCGCTTCAGCGTGGCCATCCAGAGGGGAAATGCATGCTGCATACTGGGCTCGCGTTCAGCTTCGGAGGAGCTGGAAGAGATTCATAATCTTTGATATATTGTACCAATGTAATCATGCTCATGTTTGTGTTTTCTGTTAATGTATTCTGTTTATTAATAAAGCACTTGTACTTTATATATATATATATATATATATATATATATATATATATATATATATATATATATATATATATATATATATATATATATATATATATATATATCCACCCAGCATGTCGTACTCCACTACAGTCTACTTAGCCAGATGAATGCCAGTCAGGAGGAAGCAAGCAGCCAGGGAAATGGCACGGCTGGCAATACTAGGAGAGGCAAGTGTCGGTCGTGTTTACAGCTTCGTTGTCTCAACTCTAATGGTTTCCTCCGTAAACATGGCAGCTGCCCGGGTTCAGGATGTCCTCCTGTGGACAGTGATGACTCAGAGCCACTTCAGGCACCTGAACCCACTCCAACAGATCTCATCTCATCAGATAATATCCTGGAAGCAATTAAAGCAACAGGTATCAGAACACTCACACATATTCCCAAAGCAGCCCGTCCACACGCAGCTGGGAAACTTACAGACCTCTTAATAAAAGTAAACGATGGTTCTGCTATCCTAAATGCTCCACCAACCATCAAGGCATGGCACAACTTACTACTTTTTGGCAATGTCTGCTTAGCTGTGCCGGAAAGAAGGGGAAAGAGGCTAGCCTCAATGATCATTAAATCCTTAAGAGACTTTCCTAGAGCTGATAACCTCATTCCCCTTCCCCATCAACACAAAAATGGGAGAGGCAGAACCCCACTCACTCCACTGACAGCGAAAAATCAGAGTCCAAGTGAGCAAGAAAATTGAAGAGGGCAACACAGTGGGAGCAATCAGAATTATCACCAGTGAAGATACAGTTGCCCCCAGAGATGCTGACACTGCTGAAGCACTTAGAGGAAAGCACCCTGCCAGGGAAACCAGGGGTACCAACAGTTCCAACACCTCTGTCCCCACTGTGGAACCACTGATTGTGCAAGACTCGGACATTTACAAAGCAATAATGTCATTCCCTTCCGGCTCTGCTGGGGGTTACACTGGAATAAGGCCACAACATTTAAAGGAAATGGTTAATCCAGTTATCGGGGAGATTGCAGAGACACTGCTGTCAGAGATCACAAGGTTCGTCAACAATTCCTTGGCTGGTCTGATTCCTGACGAGATTAAACCTTTCTTTTTGGAGCATCACTTTGTGCCCTTAAAAAGAAGGATGGAGGAATTAGGCCAATCGCAGTGGGCAGCACGTTTCGCCGCCTCGTTTCTAAAGCTGCTGTCAGAAGTATTCGCGCAGAGGCAGCCATCATGCTTCAACCAAACCAGCTTGGCTTTGGGGTCTCTCAAGGAAGTGAAGCAGCGGTTCATGCAACAAGGGCATATATCGACAACCTGCCTGAGGACAATGCAGTGGTTAAATTAGATTTCAAGAATGCATTTAATCTCCTGAAAAGGGACGTAGTATTAGCAGCTGTACAAGAACATTTTCCAGGTCTCTTCCCTTTTGTTTCAGCTGGATATAGCAAGGAATCAATGCTCCTGTTTGGAGAGCATGAAATCACATCATCAGAGGGTGTCCAGCAAGGGGACCCTCTCGCACCATTTCTCTTCTGTATAGCAGTTAGGGAAATCACAGTAAGACTGACCAGTGAGCTAAACATCTGGTTCCTGGATGATGGCACACTAGCAGGTACAAAGGAGTCCCTTGTAGATGATCTTACACAGGTGATGACACAGGGACAGGAAATGGGTCTCATCCTGAATCCATCCAAATGTGAAATCATATCAGTCAATCAACAAGTGATAGATGCAGTGCTATCAAAACTACCAGGAGCAACAGTCATTGCCCCTACTAATAGTGTCTTGCTTGGAGCACCTCTGGGAAGAGATGCCATTGACACAATTCTCAGGAAGAAACTGGAAGAATTGAGGAGAATGGATCAACGAATAGGCATTCTTGACACCCATGATGCCTTGTACCTCCTCACAAAATGCTTGAGTCTGCCCAGGTTGACATATTTCCTAAGATGTGCTCCTTCATATGATAATCCTATACTGCACGAATATGACAGTATCCTGAGGCAGATCTTTACTAAAGTACTTAACCTTACTCTAGAAGATGGGCAGTGGGACCAAGCTACACTCCCAGTCAGACTAGGAGGCATTGGTGTCCGCAAGTCATCTCAGATTGCTCTACCTGCTTTCCTGTCTTCATGCATTGCATCCAGAGGGCTTGTAGCAGCAATTCTCCTGAACATCTTAGGGACACGATTGGAATCCATGACCAAAAGTTCGTTGATGGAGCCAGGATCTGGGATAACCTAACAGGCTCTGAAACCAGGCCTGCTCCCCCAACAACTACAAACAGTCGCACTGGGATGGCCCAATAGTAGAGAATATAGCCTCAGCAATGCTTCAGAGTGTGTCAGGGAAGGATAGAGCCCGCCTACTTGCAGTGAGAGCTCCTCATGCAGGGGACTTTCTTTGGCTGTTCCCAACTCCAGCCTTGGCACACGCCTCGACCCACAGACCATCCGCATTGGTGTTGCCCTTCGACTTGCCGCCCCTATTCTCGCCGAACACAGGTGTATTTGTGGCAGTGAAGCAGCAGACCGATTCGGGTACCATGGTCTTGTGTGTCGTAAATCCGAGGGAAAGATTGCAAGACATGAAGAGGTTAATAACATTATCAAGAGGAGCCTCACAACAGCCGGATGCCCAGCAGTAAGGGAACCACCCCAACTATGCAGATCTGATGGCAACCAAAAGCGTCCAGATGGTATCACCCTTCAAGCCTGGACAGACGGCAAGCAGGTGGTGTGGGACTACACATGTGCATCTACCTTGGCTGATACCTATCTCCAGTACACCAGGGAGGAAGGAGGGGCTGCTGCCACCTTCAGGGAGTCCCAGAAGTCGAGAAAATATGGAGAACTTGCCCATCATTATATGTTTGTTCCCATAGGCCAGAGACCCTTGGCTCATGGGGAAAGAGTGCATCTAAGTTCCTCAAGGAGCTGGGCAAAAGACTCAACAGGGTAACTAGGGATCCCAGGGCAGCTAGTTTTCTGTTCCAGCGACTCAGCGCTGCTGTTCAGAGGGGTAATGCATGCTGTATTCTGGCACCCCACCAGCTCGGAAGAGCTGGATGAGATTTTCGCATTATAATCAGTGACAAAGATGTAACAATATGTACTAGACATGTATCTCTCACCTCGTGTACTGTATATGCCATCTTTATATCAACAATGTATCTCTCAAATCTTTTGTATATATATATATATATATATATATATATATATATTTATATATATATAAATAAAATATATATATATATATATATATATATATATATATATATATATATATATATATATATATATATATATATATATATATATATATATATATATATATATATATATATATGTCGTGCCGATTAGGTAAAACTTGCGATTTTGGCTTAAATAGCAACGCTCTTCTTGCCATATAAGACAAGTGAAAATTTGTGTATGCAATAATTTCGCCAAAATCATTCTGAAAATAACGAAAAAATATATTTCATTGTGTCTGTTTATTATTAAATTAATGTTAACGTATCTAAAATATATTTAGATGGGTTAGGCTAAATTAAATTGCCCTTGTTGTAATAAGGTTAGGTAGGTTTTCAAAGTTTCTCTTGGTACAAAATTATAAATTCTTACATTAACATAAATGAAAAAAAAATATCTTTAAACGTATAAGAGAAAATTTTAGAAAGGACTTAATTTTAGATGAGTTCTTGCTAATTGGCCAGTTTTACCTAATCGGCACGACATATATATATATATATATATATATATATATATATATATATATATATATATGTACTAATTTACTTTACTTTCATTGTTTGCTATTATTTTCCCTAGCTCCTTTATTTCCAGCTTTAGTAAAACTACCAAAGTTCAATTAATTACATTTGTATAAATTGACTAAGGTACAAATTCACATGCCAAGAACTCTGTCAAATACCTTATATCTCTGCAAACAATTATTAAAAATTTGTAATAATCAAATAGTTACTAAGAATTTAATCTAGTACCATATTATTAAGTTTAGTATTATCTATTATTCTCAGGTCTAGTTATAGAATCACATCAAATCTTATGATTACAGGAATTACTCCTGATATCAACCTATTATTAAATGACTTACATGATTCCAACAGCAACTGCAACTATTACACAGCAGATCAAGCAAAGACATTACTCAGAGCCAACAATAACATAACTATCTTCAATTACAATGTTAGATCTTTGAGCAAACACTATGATGACCTCACAGCACTACTCCAATCCCTCCAGACCAATATGTCAATCATCACACTCACTGAGACCTGGTTAAGCCTGATACTACAGATGTCTATGCCATCCCAGGTTACACAGCCATTC
>WNWK01044292.1:0-15154 GCA_009830355.1 Cherax destructor | reverse complement strand
GTGTTTGTATATGTATAACCAAATGTTTTGTGTGGAATTATTCTCCGTGTGGTGTGTGACGTTGTGCTGTAGACAGTTTTGTCTGCGATAGTGATAGCCTGATGATAATGTATTTCTATTTAAGATGATGTTGTGGTGTAACCCTTTTACGGGGTTCAGTTGGTGTTGTGTGTTATTGTGCAGCAACTGTTTTTCTAGGCAGAAAGTTTAAGGTTTTATGCTATTTTATGCCTTTGTACTGCGTTTTGTGGTAGGGAAGAAGTAGGATATGTAACCTAAGGTTTATTTTTCAGGTGTTTTTGAGACAGTGTATGTACAGTTTCATTGTCAGTGTGTTTGTTCTTGTATAGAAAATTAGCTAGGATAGGTGTATGATTGATTTTTTTTTTACGTGCTTTAGGCAGGGGTTCTTATTATTGGATATATTGACAGATGTGTTTATTTCTGTTTTGTTTGCTTGTTTTTTGTTTATATGAGCCTGGTTTATTCATGGGCATTTATTGGATTGTTATGTATACAGTATAGTATGTGTTTTTAAAAAATATATAAAAAAAAAAAAGTCTCCACACTTCGAGACATAGTAAATGCTAATAGCTCACAAAGTTTGTATTCCTTTCAATTAGTGAAGAACAGGTCTCTACATTAAGTGAAAGTGTCACAAATACTCAGACTTTCTAGAGACTGAGAGAATAATATTATTCTCAAGATAGTTTCTCAAAGTAAATGAGCAAGCAAGGAAGACCTCGAGACCGTGAGAGGTGTCGTTCTGTCAATATCACGTAACTCTTGGCATCAGCTGGTGTCACAGAGGTGAGTGCCAATACTTAGTGTTACCAGCAACAATAGTTAATTGGTAGTCACGTATTGTGTACGTTCCATATCCTAAATAATATATTATAACATATAAATATATACACATAAGGAAGATGATAATGCATAGATAATATTATAAAGCCGAATCCATTCATTTTAGTTATTAATGAAGATAATCGCAATGTAATATTAAGTAGGCAAACAAATATGAAGGTAATTTAAACCTGTATATAGGCATAACAGGGATATTTTAGTTTATATACAGTAAGAAATACAATAAGATATATTCAACTTTTAATGTATACAGAGATATATACCTCTTGGAGTATATATCTCTGTATACATCTTGCAG
The DNA here is from genome assembly GCA_009830355.1 of Cherax destructor. Taxonomy (NCBI): domain Eukaryota; kingdom Metazoa; phylum Arthropoda; class Malacostraca; order Decapoda; family Parastacidae; genus Cherax; species Cherax destructor. The sequence goes on along the minus strand of WNWK01044292.1, from coordinate 13,989 downwards.
GTAACAACCACTGAAAGATCCACTCTCTGTGCTAATACACAATATACACCTCTCGTGAATATTACAATGCTATACAATTCTGACAGGTTGGTAAGCAAGACACTTGTGCAAAAGTTAGTTACCTTTATTTTAAAACGTTTCGCCTACACAGTAGACTTCCTCAGTCAAGTACTCGGCTGAAGAAGCCTACTATGAAGGAGAAACGTTTCGGAATAAACATACCTAACTGTTGCACATGTGTCTTTCATACACCTCTCTTTGTGCACATACGCTGAGAGATATACCTCATTATTCATATATGTACATTTAAAAATGCACATCACTCAGTGTATATACACGGTAAATAACAAAAAAGGCACAATACCGTGTCCTGTGTGTTAGTGTGACTTTGTAAATGGTCCAAGTCGGACCGAAACGTCGTCGTAAGCTCCTCTCTTTTTTATATGTGCGGTTTGTGTGTGTATATACACGGTATATATATATATATATATATATATATATATATATATATATATATATATATATATATATATACGTATACAGATACTAACCACTCATTTCATATACTCGCTTCTCGGTGCAATAACGTCACGTTAAACAGATGAAATCACAATATGAAGTATAACTACCATGAAAAATAGATAAATTCCAAACGCTTTCGAGACTTCTCACATACGTTTTTTACAAAGAGCTACGACATACAGCAGACCTGCATGAACGTATAAGAGTAAGTGAAGACAATTGGTTCTTGAGACCTGACGAACTGTTGAAGTGTGAGCAATGTTAATATTTTTTGAAGTGATTCAAGGAAAACCGGAAAGCTAAAACTGACCTGAAGCTGTTGTATAGCCACATCAGGAGGAAAACAACAGTCAAGGACCAGGTAATCAGGCTGAGGAAGCTAGGAGGGGAGGTCACAAGAAACACCCGAGAAGTATGTGAAGAGTTTAACATGAAATTCAAAGAAGTGTTCACAGAGGACACAGAAGGGACTCCAGAAAGACGGAGAGGTGGGGGAGGGGCTGATAACATCTCTCCATGGGTCCTGAGAGAGGGAGCAGAGGCGATGTGTGTACCACTAACAACAATCTTCAACACATCTATAGAAACAGGGCGACTACCTGATGTATGGAAGACAGTAAATGTAGTCCCAATTTTTAAAAAAGGAGACACACGAAGCATCGAACTACAGACCAGTGTCACTGTTGCGACCCCTGAATAAGATAATTGGGTCAAATGGTTGACGGACCATTTGGGCACTGCATGTCCAGTATTACTGGGCTGCAGCGCCCGGTGTGACGTCACCATAGTTTATGTCAGGGTGGGGAACCTGACAAGAGGCAGTATGGTCCACGACTTGACTGAGTAATGTGGTATTCCAGCTTGCCTACTACTCATTCCTGTAGTATGATCCACGACTTCACTGAGTAGTGGCTGGTATCCCAGTCTGCCTTAACTACTCAGTTTCCTGCAGTATGGTCTACGTCACTGAGCTGTGGATAGCATCAGAGATTGCCTTGCTGTACCCCAGCTGCCATACTGGACTCAGTTTGCTGGCCGCACGACAGCTAATGCAGTGACTATGGCTCGTGTGACATGTCACGTGAGACACGCCGCTTGTCTGGCATAGAGTGTGAACCAGAGACGGAGGTGTCGAAAGGGCACAATTAGAGAGGGGCGCTGTAACAGAGAAAAGGGTGTCAGTGGGTGTCAGTGGACACAGAGAGATGTGATATGTGTCATGGGACACGGACAAGGGTGTCGGCTGACACAGAAGCGAGTGAGTGTTACAGTGGGAAAAGGTGTCTTTGACACAGAGAGATGGAGGGTTAACACAAAGTGTGAGACTGGGGTGTTATGTCGTGTGACAAATACACCGAGTTATGGTAATGTCTGGTGACACCGAGTTGAGGTGTCTGTGACACTTAGTTATTGATATGTCTGTGTCACTGAGTTTGTAGTGTCACTGAGTTTGTAGTGTCACTGAGTTTGTAGTGTCACTGAGTTTGTAGTGTCACTGAGTTTGTAGTGTCACTGAGTTTGTAGTGTCACTGAGTTTGTAGTGTCACTGAGTTTGTAGTGTCACTGAGTTTGTAGTGTCACTGAGTTTGTAGTGTCACTGAGTTTGTAGTGTCACTGAGTTGTAGTGTCACTGAGTTGTAGTGTCACTGAGTTTGTAGTGTCACTGAGTTTGTAGTGTCACTGAGTTTGTAGTGTCACTGAGTTTGTAGTGTCACTGAGTTTGTGTTGTGTGTCTTGTGACAGGTAGTCTGTTACACTGAGTTGTGGTGTCATGTGACAGTATATTAAACAGCATAGTCGTTGAATTAACAATGTGATATTATTGTTAACTTATAGTACAAATATTACGCTTATGTACAAAGATCATGCTTTTGTTTCTGTTATTGTACAGATTGTACTATTCTTTATATACGCATTTTACTATTAGAAGAAAAAATATATATTTATAAATTAATGTGTGTATTGTTATACCCCGGACAAAAACCTTTATTATATTATTGCGGTATTGCAGTGTTGGTTATGAGAGCGAATCCTTTAGACTAACAGGCAGAGTAATCGGGGTTTGCCCCTAGCTCTCGTAACTAATATTGTAATAGTCACTGACATATATAGTATACAATGTCATGGAGAAGATTATCAGAAGAATGGTGGAGCACCTAGAAAGGAATAAGTTCATCAACCCCATCCAGCATGGATTCCGTGATGGGAAATCTTGTCACAAACCTATTGGAGTTCTATGACAGGGTGACAGCAGTAAGACAAGTGAGAGAGAGAGAGAGAGAGGGTGGGTAGATTGCATTTTCTTGGACTGTAAGAAGGCTTTTGACACGGTTCCACACAAGAGATTAGTGCAAAAGCTGGAGGACCAGGAAGGTAAAACAGGGAAGGCACTCCAATGCATAAAAAAATAAATGACAGGAAGGCAGCAGCGAATCATGTCGTAGTAGGCGCCTATAAAGAGCAGGGTTCGACAAGGGTCAGTCCAAGGGCCGGTGCTGTTTCTGGTATATGTGAATGACTTGACAGAATGAATAGACTCAGAAGCTTTTCTGTAGAAGATTTCAAGTTAATGAAGAGAATTAAATTGGAGAAGGACCAGGCAGGACTACAAGGGATGTGGACAGGCTACAGGCCTGATCCAGCAAATTGCTTCTGGAGTTCAACCCCGCCAAGTGCAAAATCATGAAGATCCGGAAATGGCAAAGAACACAGCAGACAGAATGCACTCTAGGGGGCCAAAGACTACAAACCTCACTCAAGAAAAAGGATCGGCATTCGGGCGACTAGCAACCCTAATAATAGCATTCCGACATCTAAATAAGGAGTCACTCAGGACTCTGTACACTGTGTACGTCCGGCCCATATTGAAGTATGCTGCACAGGTTTAGAACCCAAACCTGGCCAAACACGTAAAGAAATTAGAGAAATTGCAAAGGTTTGTAACAAGACTAGTCCCGGAGCTAAGGGGAATGTGCTGCAAGGAGAGGTTAAGGGAAATTGACCTGACGACACTGGAGGACAGGAGAGATAGGGGGTATATGATAACGACATATAAAATACTGAGAGGAATCTACAAGATGGACAGAGACAGGATGTTCCAGAGAGGGGACACAGAAACAAGGGGTCACAATTGGAAGTTGAAGACTCAGATGAGTCAAAGGGATGTTAGGAAGTATTTCTTCAACCATAGAGTAGTCAGGAAGTGGAACAGTCTAGCAAGTGATGCTGTGGCGGAATGTGCTCCTACGATAAAATAGACTGTATGTGTTGCTAATACTTAGCTTATTGATGAATCCAAGATGTCGCAGCCATCCCCAACCCCTTCACAGAGGATACATCTATGGCCTTATTCCCCACAGGGCTGTAAGGAAAAACATCAAGTGTGAGTCTATAATTATTGCCCTAAAGGAGCATATGCCCTTATCGTCAGTCATTAACTCAAGACTGATTTTACACTCACGTATTTGTACTTAAAAGTCCACGCATAACTGCTGTCAATAGGTAAATTTTGATGCTCTTGACATACAAGAACTGCACAGTCCCCTGCCTGACAAGAACATAAAAACATACATTGCTCATGTAACGTGAGCGATGGTGTTGACTCCACCATATACGGCGGAAATGCTGTCTTGATTGTAGAATGCCGCTGATGAGTCACCGTCTTGTTTCGATTGAATTCACTTGCGATTGTCTCTACGTTTGTCTTTTAGCAGTAATAAGAAGCTGCGCACACTTCTGAATATACCACGATTTTATTCACTAAACACGCTGGAACAAGTTCTTATCCGATTTCCCGAAGTTAGTGGAGATTAAATTAGAATAACGGACGTATATGACTAATGTCTTTGTTAGGTTAAACCCTTCGTCGCCGTATGACCCGTTCGGAGGCCGAATTCAATCTGACTCCTCGTGGTGCCTCGTGGTGCCTCGTGGTGCTTGGCATGCTGAGGTCAGCACAATTTCAACAATTGCTACATGCTGCTACAAGTGGCAATTAAAATGTTTGTGTTCTCTAAATACTTCAATCACTGTAGCAAACGATTGTATTGTTTAAGTATAGAAACTAATACAACAGTTTACCATAATTTTCCTGTTACGGCAGAGTTACATTTATCTCAAATGTCTATTAACTCGAATATACACTCGCTGCTACTTGGTCAGACAACACGTGAGACACTGTGGTCAGTACATCTGGTATGAGTTATTTTGTTTTTCGCAACCAGACTCGCCTCGTCTGGCCCCTTCCTAAGGGCAGAAAGGGTGAGGGCCCTTAACAAGGGTAGAAAGGGTGGATACCCCCCTCCTTTGGAGAATTTTCTCCACAGATGTAGTGGAGGCAGGATCCATACATAGCTTTAAGAAGAAGTATGATAAAGCTCATGGGGCACGGAGAGTGACCTAGTAGCGGCCAGTGAAGAGGCGGGGCCAGGAGCTGTGAATCGACTCCTGCAACCACGACTAGGTGAGACACACACACACTCACACGACTTTCTGAAGCATACAAGGAGAAACTTGTGTGTGTATATTGTTCACTCACAGGTTATTCTGTTATCGTCTAGTTTGTTGTGCACTGACAATTCATATCGTGTTGTGCACCGCCGCTTATTCCTCTGTGAAGTGTATTCATTGTGCAACTGCAGCTCATCGTGTGAGTGGTAATTTGTTGTACTTCAGCTGCTGACCTTGTGACAGGCTGTCTACCATACACTATTAACTCATCCTGTGAGCTTCTGTGCTGCACCTGCAGTTCATCCGGTGAGCTTTTGGTTTATTATGCACCTACAGCTCATTCTGTGAGTGGATAATTTGCTGTACATCCTTACATAATCCTGCGTGTGATGGTTTATTGTGCACCCAGGGTTCATCGTGTGCACCCAGAGTTCATCGTGTGCACCCAGAGTTCATCGTGTGCACCCAGGGTTCATCGTGTGCACCCAGGGTTCATCGTGTGCACCCAGGGATCATCGTGTGCACCCAGGGTTCATCGTGAGCACCCAGGGTTCATCGTGTGCACCCAGGGTTCATCGTGTGCACCCAGGGTTCATCGTGTGCACCCAGGGTTCGTCGTGTGCACCCAGGGTTCGTCGTGTGCACCCAGGGTTCATCGTGTGCACCCAGGGTTCATCGTGTGCACCCAGGGTTCATCGTGTGCACCCAGGGTTCATCGTGTGCACCCAGGGTTCATCGTGTGCACCCAGGGTTCATCGTGTGCACCCAGGGTTCATCGTGTCACCCAGGGTTCATCGTGTGCACCCAGGGTTCATCGTGTGCACCCAGGGTTCATCGTGTGCACCCAGGGTTCATCGTGTGCACCCAGGGTTCATCGTGTGCACCCAGGGTTCATCGTGTGCACCCAGGGTTCATCGTGTGCACCCAGGGTTCATCGTGTGCACCCAGGGTTCATCGTGTGCACCCAGGGTTCATCGTGTGCACCCAGGGTTCATCGTGTGCACCCAGGGTTCATCGTGTGCACCCAGGGTTCATCGTGTGCACCCAGGGTTCATCCTGTGCACCCAGGGTTCATCCTGTGCACCCAGGGTTCATCCTGTGCACCCAGGGTTCATCCTGTGCACCCAGGGTTCATCCTGTGCACCCAGGGTTCATCCTGTGCACCCAGGGTTCATCCTGTGCACCCAGGGTTCATCCTGTGCACCCAGGGTTCACTCCTGCTCATCTTGTGAGTGGAAGTTTATTGTGCACGTATAGTTCATTATATAAACTGTAGGTTATTATACATCGCTTGCTCATCCCTCAGCTCACCTCTTACTGTATTGTGCACACGAAGGTTATTATATAGTTCATTGTACACATACAGCTCATCTTATATTTTGTCATGGTCCGCTGCTCATTATATTTACTGTGCGCTCGCAACTCATCCTGGAGAAGTAGATTGCGTCCCTGCAAGTTATTGCAGGGACGCGAGGTAGGTTATTGCGTGAGGTAGGTTATTGCGTGAGGTAGGTTATTGCGTGAGGTAGGTTATTGCGTGAGGTAGGTTATTGCGTGAGGTAGGTTATTGCGTGAGGTAGGTTATTGCGTTAGGTAGGTTATTGCGTGAGGTAGGTTATTGCGTGAGGTAGGTTATTGGGCATCTATAGGTTGTCCAGCGAGTGGTTATTGACTGTGCATCAGCAACTCATCGTGTGAGTGAATGTTCAGTGTGCACTCACAGCTCATCCTAAGAGTCGTCGTATATATAGTTCATCCTTGGAGTGTTAGCTTATTTGCAGCCGCAGATCATCGAGTCAGCGGTAACAGTAGAGGACAACTTGGATTACAGTGGGTCTTTATCAGACCCCAACTGATGAAGTTCAATATTTACAACTTATAGAATAATTCAATGAATTGTAATCCTAAATTTTAATTGTATATGATGTACTTAACATAGTGTGAAAATGTCAAGATTTGAGGTAGACTGTTATTAACACTGAACTGGCTCCAGTTTTGGAAAACTTAAGATATGTTGTTGCGTTTTGGTTTATTTTCCTGTTTTCCTCTCAGAGCATCGTGAGGGAAACTGGTCTGTCATGGCTGCTAGAGTTGCGTCTCTGCCTCTCTCTGCTGGTGCTGTGTGTCAAGGCCTGCACTGCGCCCTCTCCAACACTTCACATCACAGGTGAAAACTGACTTTATATCAATCCAGGCTTAACCGGGAGTTTGTCCTAAAATGTAAAAGTTAGTTCTGTCGAATAAGGAGAGTGAAATTTTATTTATGCAATAAATCTGCGAAATTAATCAGAACATGAGGAAATGTATGAATTTGATTCAAGGCTTTTTTTTTTTTGTGTGTGTGTGTGTGCTCTCTGTGAATCTGAACAAGATGTCCTCTCTTAAGCTACTCTACCAGCAGCTAAAAAAAGAACTGAGGGTAGCTAAGCTTGAGATACAGTGACTGACTGAGGAAAACAAGAGGATTCGTAGTAATCCTCCTGTTGAGAATCCTCAAGCCAAGAAAGGAACCTGGACAGTGGATGGAATGCATGGGACAAAATTAAGGATCAAGAGGACGGTAGAATCAACGAAAATCCAGGAAACTGTTGTGGAAACATCGAACCGATTCTCCGTGCTACCCGATGAATGTGAGTCGACTACTGGGAGCGTCACGACGAACGACACCAAGAGGTAAAAACATTGTTGTTGTTGGGGACAGCCAGGTTAGGTACATGGATAGGGCTTTCTGTTTGAAGGATAGGAGTAGGAGACAGAGGGTTTGCTTTCCTGGGGCTGTGATGGAGGATATTGTTAGCCGTCTGGACGACATCGTGAGAGGTAATGGGAGCAATCCTATTATCTGTCTCAGTGCTGGAGGCAACGATGTTGGCAGACGTAGGAGTGAGGACCTGACTAGCAGGTATAGGTCAGCAATAGACATAATTAGGAAGAAGGGTGGGAACCCTGTCATATGTGGTATTTTGCCATGGAGAGGAGTTGGAAATGAATGGCTGTCCAGGGCAATTGGTGTCAATTGCTGGCTGGACAAATACTGTAAGGAAAATGCAGTAACATTCATTGACAACTGGGACCTCTTCTATGGCAGAAGTGACATGTATGCCAGGGGAGGAGTTCACTTATCCAGGTCTGGGGTGGGGGCACTGGCAACTGCAGTGGAGGGAGCTGTTAGGGCTTTAAACTAGAAATAGTGGTATGGGTTTTGGGGGGAAAACAGTGAAGTCCCAGTGTAGTACTAGGAGAACTAGTAATAGACAGAATAAGGTGAATACTGGAAAGCCAGTGGCACTAGATGACAAGGACAGTAATAGGTATAGTGGAAAAACAGAAATGAGCAGGAAGGGTAAAGAGAAAGGAATTTCTTTAAATGTATATTACACCAATAGTCGTAGTGCTAGGAATAAGATGGACGAGTTGAGATTAGTTGCAAGTACGGGTAATATTGATGTTTTTGCCATAACTGAGACATGGTTTAATATGAAAAATCGGGACATGCCTGCTGAATGTCACATCCAGGGTTTTAAATTGTTCCAAGTAGACAGAAGTATCGGGAAGGGGGGTGGGGTGGCACTCTATGTCCGTGATCATTTAAATTGTTGCATAAAAACGGGTATAAAGTCTGAAATAATACATACAGAGTCTGAATAGAATTTTCAGAGGGGTGTGAAAAATTGACTTTAGGCGTGATATATCATCCTCCAAACTTAGATAGGGAACAAGGGAGACTACTTTGGGAGGAAATTGTTAAGGTCACAAGGCATGATAATGTAGTAATTCTAGGGGACTTAACTTTAGTCAGTTTGATTGGAATTTCTTGACAGGGAATTTAGAATCTAACGACTTTTTAGAAGTAGTTCAAGATTGTTTTTTGAAGCAGTTTGTGACAGAACCTATAAGGGGAAATAACCTACTTGACTTGGTTCTGGCAAACAAGGAATCCCTTGTTAATAATTTAGAAATTACAGAGGAACTCTGCACAAGCGACCACAAGTCAATTACCTTTAGCATTGAATGGATGTATGATAGTAGGGATAATTCAGTAACAGTCCCAGACTTTCGCTTAGCAGATTATAATGGGCTTAGAGAACACTTATCAACTGTGGACTGGGGTAACGAAGAGAGCTATCAATATGACAGCTTTCTTAACACTATACAGGCTGCTCAAAGAACATTTATCCCATATAAAGAAATTAGATCAAGTAGAAATGACCCAAAATGGATGAATAATAGGCTCAAATATCTTTTAGGGCAGAAGAAAGGAATTAATAGGCACATAAATAGAGGTGAGGGTCATCTTATAAATCAGTATACTGATATCAAGAGGGACATTAAAAAGGGTATAAGAAAAGCTAAACGGGACTATGAAATTAAAGTTGCTAGGGATTCAAAAACTAACCCAAAAAGTTTTTTCCAGGTTTATAGAACAAAAGTTAGGGATAAGATAGGTCCCCTTAAAAATAACTCTTATTTTTATTAATTATTTTATCTCGGTTTTCACACAGGAAGACACTAATTAATTTTTATAGTGTCCCTGAAGAAGATAAATTATGCAATATCACAGTTACTAGTGAAATGGTTATGAAACAAGTAGACCGACTGAAACAAAATAAATCGCCGAGTCCTGATGATCTTTTTTGCAAGGGTTCTTAAGGAATACAAAATGGAACTCTGTGAACCAATATCTAACATTTTTAATTTATTTCTTCAAACAGGCGTAGTGTCTGATATGTGGAAGATGGCTAATGTAATTCCTATTTATAAAGCAGAGGACAAGTCACTACCGTCAAATTACCGCCCAATAAGCCTGACCTCAATTGTAGGCAAATTACTAGTCAATTATAGCTGATATTATAAGAAGCCATCTAGATAACCATAATTTGATTAATGATACTCAGCATGGATTCACGAGGGGCCGTTCCTGCCTATCTAATTTATTAGCCTTCTTCAGTAAAGCTTTTGATGCTGTTGATCACGATAAAGAATTCGATATTGTTTATTTAGATTTTAGTGAGGCTTTTGATAGAGTACCGCACCAGAGACTGTTAAAGAAAGTGGCAGCTCATGGCATTGGGGGAAAAGTGCTATCATGAATCGAGTCATGGCTCACCAATAGGAAGCAGAGAGTGTGCATAAATGGGGTTAAATCCGAATGGGGACTTGTAACAAGTGGTGTTCCACAGGGATCAGTCTTAGGCCCGTTGTTGTTTATAATATATATCAATGACCTTGATGAGGGAATTACTAGTGATATGAGAAAATTCGCCGATGACACGAAGATAGGTAGGATAATTGATTCTAACGTAGATGTCAGGGAACTTCAGGAGGATTTAGACAAACTCAATTCCTGGTCAGAAAAGTGGCAGATGCAGTTCAATGTAGATAAATGCAAGGTTCTGAAGCTTGGGAGTGTCCATAACCCAAGCACTTATAAGTTAAATAACGTAGAACTAAGCCATACAGAATGCGAAAAGGACTTGGGGGTTATGGTAAGCAGCAACCTTAAAAGATTTGCAGCATAGTGGTTTCTGTTGACAGTAATTGTGAATTATAAACTAGAAGTAAAGGCACTTGGAATACTTCATAGACAGATAAACACATAAGCAGTATAATGTGATCCTTTATTGACAACGTTTCGCCCACGCAGTGGGCTTTATCAAGTCACAGACAGATCTGTTTATGACTCGATAAAGCCCAGATCTGTTTGTGACTCGATAAAGCCAACTGCGTGGGCGAAACGTTGTCAATAAAGGATCACATTATACTGCTTATGTGTTTATCTTTCCATTGTGTCGGTATTTTATACCATTTATTTCCATACTTCATAGACATTGGTAGAAGATAAGACACGCACACACACACACACACACTCGCACGCGCGTGTTAAACCAAGACAGCAATGCCTAAGCGTACGTAATAAGGCAAACAGATTACTGGGATTTATATCAAGAAGTGTAAGCAACAGAAGTCCAGAGGTTATATTGCAGCTTTATACATCGTTAGTAAGGCCTCACCTAGATTACGCAGCTCAATTCTGGTCTCCATATTACAGAATGGATATTAATTCGTTAGAAAACATTCAGCGTAGAATGACTAAATTAATACATAGCATTAGAAATCTTCCTTATGAAGAAAGATTGAAGACCCTAAAATTACATTCACTTGTAAGACGTAGAATTAGGGGAGACATTATCGAGGTATACAAGTGGAAAATGGGTATTAACAAAGGGGATATAAATAAGGTCTTGAGGATATCTCTCCAAGAGAGAACCCGCAGTAATGGATTCAAATTAGATAAGTTTAGATTTAGAAAGGATATAGGAAAGTATTGGTTTGGAAATAGGGTACTTGATGAGTGGAACAGTCTGCCTAGTAGGGTTATTGAAGCTAGGACCTTGGGTAGTTTCAAATTTAGGTTGGATAAATTCATGAGTGAGAGGGGTTGGATTTGAGTGGGAATTGCGCATGAGTAAATAGAATTATCAAAGCTTATTTCTTGGATAGCATTGAAGATTGAATTGATCAAATATTCTGTTAGTGGGATGGATTGTGAATGACTTGCCTAGTATGGGCTAATAGGTCTGCTGTAGTGTTCCTCCTTTCGTATGTTCTTATGTTCTTATACACAAAGATGGACGGGGAGACTCAACCGACGTCCTGGGATTAACAGGTCCAGCACATTACTGCTGAGCTACGAAGCTTTTAATAGGAAAGATTAGGAAACCAAATTTATGTTCAATTCTATGTCAGCGTCCCTCTTCAAGGGGGTTCTTTGCTGTGGTGATGAGGCTCTTGATCTAACGAACTGGACCTTTCAATCTTACTCGGACCAAACCTAAACGCCCCTCACTCCTTTCCCACACCCCAACCCCATCTTTCCCATCCCTCTTCCGGAAATTATAGCTCCTGGGTCGGGGAAAGATAATCGTTGTCCGTTCCATTCCACTGAGGCTCTCGGTGGCCTGGATCATCTCGGTGGTCTGGATCATCTCGGTGGTCTGGATCATCTAGATGTGCTGATCCGCCCTCTGGCGTTCTGAATTTCTAGAGGGTGGCCTGTACTCTGTCGTCAAGGTGACGGGTATATCTTTGGAGGCTACCTCTCGGTTCCGGGAGGTGGTGGCTTTCGACCGCCCTCTCTTTTGTCTACCAAGGTGGCTTGGTGAATGTGAGTTTATTCCCTTACACTCTGTTTCAAGGTAACTCAAGGACTAAATTCTTTACTTCTTATCCGACGTCTCCCACAGACTATCTTTCAGACCTTAGTATCAGTAAGGCACTCTTAACATAAGAAAGAAGGAACACTGCAGCAGGCCTACTGACCTATGCGAGGCTAGTCCATGTCACTCTCCGGCTTAGACCTGACCACCTGGAGTTTACCCTTTCCAGGTAAACTCCAGGTAGTCAGGTTACTTCCACTTAAGGAATTAGTACGGCATCTGACCTAGTAGCACAAGCTAGTCAGGTCCAACTCACACCCACTCATGTATTTATCTAACCTATTTTTAAAACTACACATCGTCTTAGCTTCTATGACGGTACTCGGGAGTTTGTTCCACTCATCCACAACTCTATTAACAAACCAGTGCTTTCCTATATCCTTCCTGAATCTGAACTTTTCCTACTTGAAACCATTTCTGCGAGTCCTGTCTTGGCTGGATATTTTCAGCACACTATTTACATCCCCTTTATTTATTCCTGTTTTCCATTTATTGACCTCAATCATATCCCCCCTAATTCTACGCCTTTCTAGAGTGCAGATTCAGGGCCCTCAGTCTATCCTCATAGGGAAGATTTCTGATACATGGGATCAACTTTGACATCCTCCTCTGTAAGTTTTCCAGTGCATTTATATCCATTCTGTAATACGGTGACCAGAACTGTGCAGCATAATCTAAATGAGGCCTAACCAAAGATATATAGAGTTGAAGAACAACTTGAGGATTTCTATTATTTATACTTTTTTATATGAAGCCAAGGACTCTAGCTTTATTGCGAACACTTATGCACTGTGGTCTTAGTTTCAGATTACTGCTAACCAGAACTCCTAAATCCTTTTCGTAATCCGTAATATTAAGATCTACATTATTTAGTTTATATGTGGCATGGTTATTTTCCTGTCCAACATTTAGAACTTTGCATTTGTCTATATTAAACTGCATCTGCCACTTCTCCGACCACTGCATCAGTCTATTCAAATCTTCCTGGAGTGCTCTAATGTCCTCATTAGAATGAATTGGATGGCCTATTTTGGTGTCATCATCAAACTTGCTTATGTCGCTATTTATTCCCTCATCAATGTAGTTTATATGAATTGTGAACAACAAGGGGCCAACACTGACCCCTATGGAACACCGCTTGTGACACCCTCACTCTGATTTCTCCCCATTGATGCAAACTCTCTGCTGCCTATTTGTCAACCATGCCTCTACCCAGGAAAAAATTTCTCCTCCTATTCCGTGTGCCTTAAGTTTCTTCAATAGTCTCTGATGTGGAACTCTGTCGAAAGTCTTACTGAAGACAATATACACAATATCATATTCAATACCACGATCTACCTCCTCAAATACCTTGGTAAAAAAAGTTAGTAAATTCGTAAGAATTTTTCACTGTATTATTATTTTTGTTAGAAGTAGTAGTAGCAGAAATAGTAGTAGTTGTAGCAATAGTAGTAGTAGTAGTAGTAGTAATAGTAGTAGTAAATGTTAGTAGTAGTAGCTGTAGTAGTAATTAAAGTTGTATTATTAGTAGTAATATTGAAAGCAGTTCTGGTAGTAATGATGGTAATAGTAGCAGTAGTAGTACTAATAATGGTTGTAGTGGTAGTAATACGATAGTAGTAGTACTAGTAATAGTGGTAGATTTATTAGTAGTAATAGTAGTAGCATTAATAGTATCAATAACAGTAGTAATATTAGCAGGAGAAAGAGCAGTAGTAGGAATATTACTAGTATACCAGCAACAGTAGTAGTAGTAGAATTAGTAGTAGTAGTAGTAGTAGCAGTAATAGTAGTGGTGAAA
>WNWK01044291.1:0-15155 GCA_009830355.1 Cherax destructor | reverse complement strand
AAATTAACGTAGAATTTAGCCATACAGATTTGAAAAGGGGACCGGGGGGTGATGGTAAGCAGAACCTTAAACCAAGACAGCAATGCCTAAGGTACGAAATTAAGGAAAAGAAAACGGGGATATATATCAAGAAGTGTTACAACAGAAGTCCAGAGGTTATATTACAGCTTTATACATCATTAGGGCTCACCTAGATTCCCAAAGCCCCGGTTCTGGTCTCCATATTACAGAATGGACATAAATTGTTAGAAAACTTTCCCAGGTAGAATTAAATTAATTTTAAAGAGGGGAAATCTTCCTTAGGGAAGAAAGATTGAAAACCCAAAATTACATTCACTTGTAAGACGTAAAATTTGGGGGAGCTTTGATCGAGGATACAAGTGGAAAATGGGATTAAAAAAGGGGATAAAAATAAGGTCTTGGGGGTTTTCCCTCCAAGAGAGAACCCGCAAAATGGTTTCGTTAGATGTTTGGTTTTTGGAAAGGATATGGGAAAGTTTTGGGTTTTGGGAAATAGGTAGTTGATGAGTGGAACAGTCTGCCTAGTAGGGTTTTTGGGGCTGGGACCGGGGTAGTTTCAAATTTAGGTTGGAAAAATTTCAGAGTGAGGGGGGTTGATTTGGAGGGGACTCATGCATGAGTGGGGTAAAATTTGGGTCAAAGTTATTTTTTTTGGGTAGCATTGAAGATTGGGTTGAGAAAATATTCTGTTAGTGGGAGGGAAAGGAAGGACCTCCCTTTATGGGCCAACAGGCCTGCTGCAGTTTTCCCTCCTTTTTTTATGTTCTTATGTTTTTGAAGTCACCTTGAAGAACATAATTTGATTAATGAATCTCAGCAGGGGTTTCACAAGGTCTTTCCCTTTTAAAAATTTACTGACGTTTTTCAAAAAAACTTTTGGGAGGCAGTGGGACAGAAAAAAAGAATATGATATGTTTACTTGGATTTAGAAAGGGCCCTTTTTTGGATAGAGCCCCTCACAAGAGACCCTAAGAAAGGTGGCAGCTCATGGTATAGGAGGTAAAAATTCTAGGATGGATAGAGGATGGGTTTACCAATAGAAAGCAGAGTTTCCAAATGGGGTCAAATCTGAATGGGGGTTAGTCACTAGTTGTTCCACAAGGATCAGTTTTAAAAACCCTTGTTGTTCATAATTTCATAAATGACCTTGAAGAAGGAATTAAAGTGACATGAAAAAAATTTGTTGATGATACAAAAATAGGCCGTATGATTCCCTTCCAGGGGGATACCAGGAACCCAGGAGGATTTGGACAAATTAATGTCTTGGTCTGAAAAGTGGCAGATGAAGTTCAATGTGGACAAGTGTAAGGTACTAGTCCTTGGTAATGAAAATATCCCTCGAATTTATAAACTAGGTGAAGTAGAGCTTGATCATACAGAATGTGAAAAAGACTTGGGAGTCATGGTAAGCAGGAATCTAAAGCCAAGACAACAGTGCCTAATTGTGCGCAATAAGGCTAACAGATTACTAGGATTTATTTCAAGAAGTATAAGCAACAGAAGTCCAAAAGTTATTTTACAGCTCTATACATCACTAGTGAGACCTCATTTGGATTATGCAGCTCAGTTTTGGTCTCCTTACTACAGGATGGATATAGATTCATTGGAGAACATACAAAGAAGAATGACTAAAATGATTTACAGTATAAGAAATCTCCCGTATGAAGATAGACTTAGAGCGTTGAATCTCCACTCTCTGGAGAGACGTAGAATGAGGGGAGATATCATCGAGGTGTACAAGTGGATGATGGGCATAAACAAAGGAGATATTAATAAAATACTGAGGATATCAAACCAAGTAAGAACCAGAAATAACGGATTTAAATTTGATAAATTTAGATTTAAAATGGACATAGGCAAGTACTGGTTTTCGAACAGAGTTGTAGATGCGTGGAAATATCTTCCGAGTACTGTGATGCTAGGACCTTGGGTGGCTTTAAAAAGAGATTGGACAAATATATGAGTGGGAGGGGCTGGGTTTGATTGGTGTCGTGGGTACGGGAATAAATTCTTAAGTAGTAGTGGTTTTGATATGGACCTGCCTTGTATGGGCCAGTAGGCCTTCTGCAGTGTTCCTCCATTGTTATGTTCTTATAATGTGATCCTTTTTTGACAACGTTTCGCCCACGCAGTGGGCTTTATCGAGTCACAGACAGATCTACCTGGAAGAAAAGTAACATGAATATTTATAGGAGTTAGTCAGGTGGAGAATGCTGGGTCAGGTGGAGAAAGCTGCATGTGACAGTCTTAAAAGTAGGGTGATAGTTTAAAACCTTGTGTGACTTAAAGGACCTGCAGTCTTCCATTCTTGAGTTCTATGTGGGATAGCGATGAATAAGTTTCTTGGCAATAGGTTCAGCTATGTTGTAGAAGCCGTTGTTCTGGTTGAAGTTGCTGGATGTACAGATAAGTGATGATTCCAGGATTCTTCGGTATTGAGTGTTGTCTTCTCTGGCGATGAGTCTTGCGTTTCTGTAGTTGTGTAAATTTCGGTGTTGCATTTCTTGAGTCGTCAGATCTGCCTGCGTACTGGTGTTCTGAAATGCGTGTTTGGAGGTCTCTGGATGTTTCGCCGACGAATAATTTGCTGCAGCCATTACAAGGGATTGTGTATACCCCTGCAGTGGATTGAAGCTTGTCCTGTCTGTTACTGGTAATGTCCTTGATGGTGGTGGATGTGGTGGATACTCGGAATGAGGTATCAGAAAAAATGTTGGAAACGTGTTTGTAAATGGAGTTGGTGGGGAGGACTATGTATCTCTTGTCAGCAGAGTCTTCTCCGGGTGTGTTGAAGATGGTTAATGCCCGTCATCTGCAGTCTCTAATGAAGTGACGAGGATAGTGAAGTTTGGAAAAAACTTGTTCAATGAGGGAGCATTCTTCTTCAAGGAACTCACTGCTGCAGATTCTGAGTGCGCGCAGGAAAAAGCCTATAATTACACCACGTTTAGTTTTGGTGTCTTAATGAGAGTAGAAGTGGAGAATATCGTGTTGATTGGTAGGTTTTCGAAAGACTTTAAAACGAAGTTCATGGTCAGCTTTGCAGAGAAGAACATCAAGGAAAGGAAGAGTGTTGTCGACTTCTTCTTCTAGTGTAAACTTGATTGATGGCTCGACCTGGTTGAGCTTGTGTTGGAGAGCTTGAATGATCCTGCCTCCATCACTTGTTGTTGTAGCTGTGAATGATCCTGCCTCCACCACTTGTTGTTGAAGCTGTGAATGATCCTGCCTCCACCACTTGTTGTTGAAGCTGTGAATGATCCTGCCTCCACCACTTGTTGTTGAAGCTGTGAATGATCCTGCCTCCACCACGTGTTGTTGAAGCTGTGAATGATCCTGCCTCCACCACTTGTTGTTGAAGCTGTGAATGATCCTGCCTCCATCACTTGTTGTTGAAGCTGTAAATGATCCTGCCACCACCACTTGTTGTTGAAGCTGTGAATGATCATGCCACCACCACTTGTTGTTGAAGCTGTGAATGATCCTGCCTCCACCACTTGTTGTTGAAGCTGTGAATGATCCTCTCTCCACCACTTGTTGTTGAAGCTGTGAATGATCCTGCCTCCATCACTTGTTGTTGAAGCTGTGAATGATCCTCCCTCCACCACTTGTTGTTGAAGCTGTGAATGATTCTGCCACCACCACTTGTTGTTGAAGTTGTGAATGATCCTGCCTCCACCACTTGTTGTTGAAGCTGTAAATGATCCTGCCACCACCACTTGTTGTTGAAGCTGTGAATGATCCTGCCTCCACCACTTGTTGTTGAAGCTGTGAATGATCTTGCCTCCACCACTTGTTGTTGAAGTTGTGAATGATCCTGCCTCCACCACTTGTTGTTGAAGCTGTGAATGATCTTGCTTCCAACACTTGTTTTTGAAGCTGTGAATGATCCTGCCTCCACCACGTGTTCTTGAAGCTGTGAATGACCCTGCCTCCAACACTTGTTGTTGAAGCTGTGAATGATCCTGCCTCCACCACTTGTTGTTGAAGCTGTGAATGATCCTGCCTCCACCACTTGTTGTTGAAGCTGTGAATGATCCTGCCTTCACCACTTGTTGTTGAAGCTGTGAATGATCCTGCCTCCACCACTTGTTGTTGAAGCTGTGAATGATCTTGCTTCCAACACTTGTTTTTGAAGCTGTGAATGATCCTGCCTCCACCACGTGTTCTTGAAGCTGTGAATGATCCTGCCTCCACCACTTGTTGTTGAAGCTGTGAATGATCCTGCCTCCACCACTTGTTGTTGAAGCTGTGAATGATCCTGCCTCCACCACTTGTTGTTGAAGCTGTGAATGATCCTGCCTCCACCACTTGTTGTTGAAGCTGTGAATGATCCTGCCTCCACCACTTGTTGTTGAAGCTGTGAATGATCTGCTCCAACACTTGTTTTTGAAGCTGTGAATGATCCTGCCTCCACCACGTGTTCTTGAAGCTGTGAATGACCCTGCCTCCAACACTTGTTGTTGAAGCTGTGAATGATCCTGCCTCCACCACTTGTTGTTGAAGCTGTGAATGATCCTGCGTCCACCACTTGTTGTTGAAGCTGTGAATGATCTTGCCTCCACCACTTGTTGTTGAAGCTGTGAATGATCCTGCTTCCAACACTTGTTGTTGAAGCTGTGAATGATCTTGCCTCCACCACTTGTTGTTGAAGCTGTGAATGATCCTGCCTCCACCACTTGTTGTTGAAGCTGTGAATGATCCTGCCACCACCACTTGTTGTTGAAGCTGTGAATGATCCTGCCACCACCACTTGTTGTTGAAGCTGTGAATGATCCTGCCTCCACCACTTGTTGTTGAAGCTGTGAATGATCCTGCCTCCACCACTTGTTGTTGAAGCTGTGAATGATCCTGCCTTCACCACTTTTTGTTGAAGCTGTGAATGATCCTGCCTCCAACACTTGTTGTTGAAGCTGTGAATGATCCTGCCTTCACCACTTGTTGTTGAAGCTGTGAATGATCCTGCATGCACCACTTGTTGTTGAAGCTGTGAATGATCCTGCCTGCACCACTTGTTGTTGAAGCTGTGAATGATCCTGTCTCCACCATTTGTTGTTGAAGCTGTGAATGATCCTGCCTCCATCACTTGTTGTTGATGCTGTGAATGATCCTGCCTCCACCACGTGTTGTTGAAGCTGTGAATGATCGTGCCTCCACCACGTGTTCTTGAAGCTGTGAATGATCATGCTTCCAACACTTGTTCTTGAAGCTGTGAATGATCCTGCCTCCACCACGTGTTCTTGAAGCTGTAAATGATCCTGCCTCCAACACTTGTTCTTGGAGCTGTGAATGATCCTGCCTCCACCACGTGTTCTTGAAGCTGTAAATGATCCTGCCTCCATCACTTGTTCTTGGAGCTGTGAATGATCCTGCCTCCATCACTTGTTCTTGAAGCTGTGAATCATCCTGCCTCTATCACTTGTTGTTCCACTTCCTAACTTCTTTGAGGTTAAAGAATTTTTTTTCTAACATCCCATATATGTGTGTTTTTAACTTTCAGTTGTGCTCTCGTGTCCCTGTTTCCAGTCTCTCTCTCCAATTCCTCTCATAATTTTGCACGTCATGATCATGTCCCCTCTAGTTCTTCTGTCCTCCAATGTCATCATAGTCCATGACTAACCTCGTTGGATCGGTCAGTACTAGTGCCGCGTGTTTTAAGTTTTGTCTGATTTATGCCATAGTGTTGCAAAAGACTTATCGTTGACGTTTTCAAAACCAAGTCTTAGATTTAACGTTTTGTCTCGTTGGATATTTGGTTGATAGATGCCTCAGGCACCTTCTTGAAGAAGATTTGTAGCCTTTGTACTGGGCGCCTGTACTCTTTTTCTGGTCTTCATTACCCTTCCAGATTCATCCTACATTCTGAGCTGTCTTATTTTTAGCTTGTGGTCCTGACTCATTACTTGCAGTGTCATCCCTACTCTTAATAGTATGCACAGACCTGTCGTCACTACTTCATCCACATTATTCCACTTAGTGATAACCATCAAGCTGAAATACTTCCTGACATCTCTGTAACTCATCTATGTATTTAACTTCCATCTGTAAACTTGTTACCCACCGTTCAGTCAGTCGTGTCTACTCTGTCAATTACTCTTGTGTTTTTATGGTATTATATCTGAACTAACTGATTCGTCTGTTCTCTAATGAAGCCAAATTAAGTTCCTGAAGCTTCTACTTATAGATCATTTCCCGTAGCGGTGGAAGTAACTTCGTGTCACAATTCTGTATTTTCACCACTTTTTTTTTATCATGGTGGTGGTGCAATCTGCAATACTGACCAGACATATGTTTCAAAGCGCCATGAATACTCTCATAGTTGACATACATGAAGGTTATTCTAATGTCTGCCAAACAAGCGATAGCTACAGAAGTTACTCAGCTGACTTGTGCCTTGAGCATTATGATCAACTCTTGATCTTTTCCCTTTAGAGTGATCTACATCTTCTGTCCCAGAATCTTTTCTCTGTTTCTGGTCCTCTTCCACTTCCCCACTGCTTTCTGTCTCCTTTCTTAAATATTATGACAATATTATCTGTCCTCCACATCTATGGCAACTGTTCAGAATGCTCTGACTTGCGTAGACATGAGTGGTTCAGCTGGTGTTGTTGTTGCCTCTCACACAACACATTGTGGTATCTTGACAGTGGTTCAGCTGGTGTTGTTGCTGCCTCTCACACAACACATTGTGGTATCTTGAAAGGTCCCGTTGCCTTTGTTGTATCAGGCGCACTCAAAATATTTTTCACCTGGTTCCTTGTTGTGTGTATGGTATCCTTGTTGTGTGTATGGTATCCTCGTTGTGTGTATTGTATCCTTGTTGTGTGTATGGTATCCTTGTTGTGTGTATGGTATCCTTGTTGTGTGTATGGTATCCTTGTTGTGTGTATGGTATCCTTGTTGTGTGTATGGTATCCTTGTTGTGTGTATGGTATCCTTGTTGTGTGTATGGTATCCTTGTTGTGTGTATGGTATCCTCGTTGTGTGTATGGTATCCTTGTTGTGTGTATGGTATCCTTGTTGTGTGTATGGTATCCTCGTTGTGTGTATTGTATCCTTGTTGTGTGTATGGTATCCTCGTTGTGTGTAGGGTATCCTTGTTGTGTGTATTGTATCCTTGTTGTGTGTATGGTATCCTCGTTGTGTGTATTGTATCCTGTTGTGTGTATGGTATCCTTGTTGTGTGTATGGTATCCTCGTTGTGTGTATGGTATCCTTGTTGTGTGTATGTTACACCTCTACTACCTTACCTTGCTGGTTAACCTTCATTTTCTTTAATATTACATTGCGTTCATTTCCTTTAATAGCTAAATTGGAAATGAATGTCCTTGTATTATTAACTTTCGTTTGTATATTTATATTGTGGCCACATTTGTAAATACTGCTATATTGTTACTTTAGGTTACCGGTCTGTGTATCGGAGGATTGTAATAGTTAAGAGTATAAACTCTGTACGGTTGTTTGACACCCCCCCTCCTTCTCCCCCTTCTGTGTCAATGCGTGTTTATAGTCACGTGACCTACCTAACCTCCACGGTCGCTACAGAGCTGTAGTCAGTTACACCTACCAGCCACTGGGTCAACACTCCTGCTCTGGGCTTACTAACTTACTGGCTGTTAGCCTTCTTAAAGCCTGTATATTCTGTTAATTGCCTAATGCTAGATATTTCTCTGTAATCTTTTGTTTCTAAGACATTATCTACGCACTTGGAGTAGAACTTGCAATAGGGGTTCATATCTAAAGATACTGTATAAAGGAATAACCCTATATGTATGTCTTATGTCTGTTATAATCTAATACACTAATTCATTAAAGAAAGTTTTAATGATCACTATTATTATCCCTCAAACTCTCTAAAAATTGTTTTGCTCTAATCTAAAAAGGAAAGTACCCAAATTGAAGTTGTTTAAAGACTTGGGAGTGTAGCAGTGTATGGTATCCTTGTTGTGTGTATGGTATCCTTATTGTGTATGGTATCCTTATTGTGTGTATGGTATCCTTATTGTGTGTATGGTATCCTTGTTGTGTGTATGGTATCCTTATTGTGTGTATGGTATCCTTGTTGTGTGTATGGTATCCTTATTGTGTGTATGGTATCCTTGTTGTGTGTATGGTATCCTTGTTGTGTGTATGGTATCCTTGTTGTGTTTATGGTATCCTTGTTGTGTGTATGGTATCCTTGTTGTGTGTATGGTATTCTTGTTGTGTGTATGGTATCCTTGTTGTGTGTATGGTATTCTTATTGTGTGTATGGTATCCTTGTTGTGTGTATGGTATCCTTGTTGTGTGTATGGTATCCTTGTGTGTATGGTATCCTTGTTGTGTGTATGGTATCCTTGTGTGTATGGTATCCTTGTTGTGTGTATGGTATCCTTGTTGTGTGTATGGTATTCTCGTTGTGTGTATGGTATCCTTGTTGTGTGTATGGTATCCTTGTTGTGTGTATAGTATCCTTGTTGTGTGTATGGTATTCTTGTTGTGTGTATGGTATCCTTGTTGTGTGTATGGTATCCTTATTGTGTGTATGGTATCCTTGTTGTGTGTATGGTATCCTTGTTGTGTGTATGGTATCCTTATTGTGTGTATGGTATCCTTGTTGTGTGTATGGCATCCTTGGTGTGTGTGTATGGTATCCTTGTTGTGTGTATGGTATCCTTGTTGTGTGTATGGTATCCTTGTTGTGTGTATGGCATCCTTGTTGTATGTATGGTATCCTTGTTGTGTGTATGGTATCCTTGTTGTGTGTATGGTATTCTCGTTGTGTGTATGGTATCCTTGTTGTGTGTATGGTATCCTTGTTGTGTGTATGGTATCCTTGTTGTGTGTATGGTATCCTTGTTGTGTGTATGGTATCCTTGTTGTGTGTATGGTATCCTTGTTGTGTGTATGGTATCCTTGGTGTGTGTATGGTATTCTTGTTGTGTGTATGGTATTCTCGTTGTGTGTATGGTATCCTTGTTGTGTGTATGGTATCCTTATTGTGTGTATGGTATCCTTGTTGTGTGTATTGTATCCTTGTTGTGTGTATGGTATCCTTGTTGTGTATATGGTATCCTTGTTGCGTGTATGGTATCCTTGTTGTGTGTATGGTATCCTTGTTGTGTGTACGGTATCCTTGTTGTGTGTATGGTATCCTTGTGTGTATGGTATCATTGTTGTGTATATGGTATCCTTGTTGTGTGTGTGGTATCCTTGTTTTGGTGTCGTGGTGCGAGTAGTAGTAGTATAGTAGTACTAGCAGTAGTAGTAGAAGTAGTAGTAGCAGTAGTAGTAGTAGTAGTTGCAGCAGTAGTAGTAGTAGCAGTAGTAGTAGTAATAGTAGTAGTAGTAGAAGCAGTAGTAGCAGTAGCAATAGCAGCAGCAGCAGTAGTAGTAGTAGTAGTAGTACCAGTAGTAAAAGATAGTGTTGAGTGGTAGGTATGCTGTAGACTTTGAATCATAGGTGCCTTATAATTTCATAGGTCTCTCATAACTTCCTATATGGTTACCATAGGTCACTCACAACTTCCTAAATGGTTACTCACAGGTCTTTCACATCTTTCTTGCACAATCGAGTTAGTTTAGTTTTGTTTTTATGTTCCCCAAACAGAGTTGTTGAAAATATGTCTTGGACCTGGGGACCTGGGGCACTGCCTCTTGTGGACCTGGGGCACTGCCTCTTGTGGACCTGGGGCACTGCCTCTTGTGGACCTGGGGCACTGCCTCTTGTGGACCTGGGTTCACCTTGTAGTTGTCTTCTAAGACATACTTGGGAAGTATAAAGGAAACACTAGAAAAATTTGCAATGATTAGAAAGTTTATAAAATTTACTTATCATATATGCACATTGGGACAGAAAGAAGAAACAAGCAATTCATTAATTATCCATCAAATCTGGGCGAGACATCTCCCTCAAAGTGACTAAACTGGGCGAGACATCTCCCTCAAAGTGACTAAACTGTAGCCAGATTGTGGGGACGATCGGCGGTGTTCTTTGTTATTTAAACTAAATGTCACGGAGACCATCCTACTTCCTCATCATTAATATAGAAAAAGATATCCTTCAACCGAGTACATAGATAACTGATACAGGGAAGGGGGACACAGGAGAGACGTCCTTCTGGTATTCAAACTTTGCCTCAGATCTCGAGACTGAAGTAAGGAAATGAAGTTATACCTTAGTAGTTTTCTTTAAGAACACTCGCAAACATCTGAGTTGATACAGATTCCGTAAAATGATAACCGTTCATACGTTTTATATGGTAGAATAAGTAAGTTTTTTAATGTAAATCAATGTTGCATAATTTAAGAGGTATCATGTTTGAACGAAATCATCCAACACATCATCTGCTATCAAAAAATTGAAGTGTAATGAGCTTGGTAAGATCTGCTTGCCCGAAATGTTAAATAATCATATATCAGTTGTGCTCTTTATAAGAAACTGAAATTGTCATTAACTATTTAACTATTTGCGACTACTGTCAGTCTCAGAGTTACCAGACACTGCCACGTGGAGGCCAGTGGTTCGTCTTTAAGGTCCACCCATCCACTTACTGTGTTTTTGATGCTTTCCCCAGGTCCATGTGTCCAGGAGTCCATCTGTGTCCCCTCAGATATTCTCCCTTCCCCACTTCCCCAAGGTCTGCCTCAACAACTAGTACCCCACCCCCCTCCCCCCGCCATCTTTCCCAGGTCCATGTGCCCAGGAGTCAATCTGTGTCCCCTCAGATATCCTCCCTTCCCCACTTCCCCAAGGTCTGCCTCAACAACTAGTACCCCACCTCCCTCCCCCGCCATCTTTCCCAGGTCCATGTGTCCAGGAGTCAATCTGTGTCCCCTCAGATATTCTCCCTTCCCCACTTCCCCAAGGTCTGCCTCAACAACTAGTACCCCACCTCCCTCCCCCGCCATCTTTCCCAGGTCCATGTGTCCAGGAGTCAATCTGTGTCCCCTCAGATATCCTCCCTTCCCCACTTCCCCAAGGTCTGCCTCAACAACTAGTACCCCACCTCCCTCCCCCGCCATCTTTCCCAGGTCCATGTGTCCAGGAGTCAATCTGTGTCCCCTCAGATATTCTCCCTTTCCCACTTCCCCAAGGTATCCTCGCCTTTCCCAGGTTCATGTGTCCAGGAATCCATCCGTGGGCCCCCGGATGTCTTCCCTTCCCATGAAGTTCTGGAAATTCTTCTCGATATTTTTGATGCCTCACCCAGTCCCACCCCAGGTCAGCAAGTGCCACCCCAGGTCCATGGTTCCAAGTGTTCATCCATACACCCTTCACCACTTCCCTGAGGTCAGCAGTTTTAGCCACCCTTGAAGCACTGTCCATATATGATATTACTACACAAGTGTATTAATATCAGTATACGAAGGTAGATGTTATTACAGAGGAGGACACGCAGAAAATCTGCGCTCCATAATAACATCCACCTGGACAGACTCGAACGTCGACTACCTGAGACAAGAGAGATCTCTATCCCAGTTAGCCCACCAAGGAGTGGCCACTCAATGATAATTTTGAACATATATTTATATTTAATATTGTTCCTATGTCAATTATTAACTTGTTTAATTATTTAGCTGTGTAAGTGCATTTGTGAACGTTTTTATGTGCACAGATTAGTGTCAGTGTGTGAAGCATTGTGTTCCCTTCATGGTAACTGTAATTAATTGTTATTAGTTACCTGTTTTTTCTTGTTAGTGATCTTTTTTTATTTGTATGATACGCAAAGGTTCACAAGTGCGCACTCTTCTATACACTCAATTCTGTATTTCCACATACACATCCTACACACAGACTCACGAATAAAGGAACACACACACAATCATCTGTATCAAACATACTGTATCAAACATACATATAATCCTCTCCTTTCAGTCTTACTAGTATGTAAACACAAATACACACGCACCCACACCTCACACCTCTACCTCTACTCACACGGTGTTTGTACATCACGTGTACAAACACCGACACTACTTCATGAGACAGTGACAGGTCACCACACACCTTCAGTAGACGTTGACGGGTCACCACACACCTTCAGTAGACGTTGACGGGTCACCACACACCTTCAGGAGACAGTGACGGGTCACCAGACACCTTCAGGAGACAGTGACGGGTCACCACACACCTTCAGGAGACAGTGATGGGTAACCACACCTTCAGGAGACAGTGACGGGTCACCACACACCTTCAACAGACAGTGACGGGTCACCAGACACCTTCAGTAGACGTTGACGGGTCACCACACACCTTCAGGAGACAGTGACGGGTCACCACACACCTTCATCAGACAGTGACGGGTCACCAGACACCTTCAGCAGACAGTGACGGGTCACCATCTGGAAAAGACTTGTGTCAGGACGTAGTTCCTGGTGAATATATCATCATTATTATCAACCTTCTGTGTTTCCCTGTGACAGTTTATGATCCAAGTTCCACTGAAAACTCATAAATCTCGGTCTCTTATGTGAGGGTTTTTATGTATGTATGAATATATAATTTTTAAATGTGTACATGTTCACTATGAAGAATGAACACATACAAGAACAACATTAATGTTCACTGTGATGAATGAACACATACAAGAACAACATTAATGTTCACTATGATGAATGAACTTATACAAGAACAACATTAATGTTCTCTATGATTAATGAACACAACTGAGAACAACACTTGTGTTTCCTTTTACATTAATAGTGAGTGTTGTACATGAACAACACTGACATGAACAACACTGACATGAACAACACTGACATGAACAACACTGACATGAACAACACTGACATGAACAACACTGACATGAACAACACTGACATGAACAACACTGACATGAACAACACTGACGTGAGCAACACTGGTGAGTGATGACAGACAAGAACTCAGAAAACACCATTAAGTTGTCATCTAATTACTTAATAGCTCCTGGACCAGATTTTGTTGATTTCTGGTCTACAAGGACTGATCATATCTATTCTAGAACCTGTGTATATTGACTTAGTACAGTTCACATACCACACTAAGACTGGAAAAGTAATTATATATTCTGATATGCAATAAGATCACTGTACACCGGTGATATCACATTATGCATAACAACTTATGTGGAAACTCAAGTGAGAAATCATGAATGCGCTTGGTAGTTCAAGATATTTTCACAGTGTTTATTTTACATATTCTGATATGTTACTAGAATAGTACAATAACAATAAAACATAACATAATATAACAAAACATAACGTAATATGATAAAACATAACGTAATATAACAAAACATAACATAATATAACAAGACATAGCATAATGTAGCAAGACCTTACGTAATATAACAGGGAGATAAAGTAGGTTTAATCAGCAGGTCAAGTCTCTCTGGAAGGTTGGATCATCGGGAGATAAAGTAGGTTTGGTCACCAGGCCAAGTCTCTCTGGAAGGTTGGATCATCGGGAGATAAAGTAGGTTTGGTCACCAGGCCAAGTCTCTCTGGAAGGTTGGATCACCGGGAGATAAAGTAGGTTTGGTCACCAGGCCAAGTCTCTCTGGAAGGTTGGATCACCGGGAGATAATGTAGGTTTGGTCACCAGGTCAAGTCTCTCTGGAAGGTTGGATCACCGGGAGATAAAGTAGGTTTGGTCACCAGGTCAAGTCTCTCTGGAAGGTTGGATCATCGGGAGATAAAGTAGGTTTGGTCACCAGGTCAAGTCTCTCTGGAAGGATGGATCACCGGGAGATAAAGTAGGTTTGGTCACCAGGTCAAGTCTCTCTGGAAGGTTGGATCACCGGGAGATAAAGAAGGTTTGGTCACCAGGTCAAGTCTCTCGGGAATTGTTTTAACTTATAATTTATTATGTTTTTATTTTCAGTCAGGTTGACATCATTTGTCTGTTTGATTATTCATCCACAATTAACTTAAACAGTTGTGATTCACACCACTACGTCCTCTTTCACAAACACTATTTCCTTTTTCACAAACACTACTTCCCTTTTCACAAACACTACTTCCTTTATCACAAACACTACTTCCTTTATCACAAACACTACTTCCTCTTTCACACACACTACTTTATTTATCATATACACAGCTACACCAATAAAAAAAACATTTTATCCTCTAAAATAGAGACAAAAGTAAACATTGGGTTGACATTGAGTGGGAGAGACACATCTGTGTGTAACCTTGACAAGAGGGTAATCCTCGCCAGGTGAGAACACTTACGTTGTTTCTTTGATTATTAGTGATAAATTGTTTAATGTACGTGAGTTTCACTGTCTCCTAATGCCATGTTTATTTTTCCCCTATAATCTACCTTGTCCATAATTACTATCGCATTTGCTTTGTCTGCTTTCGTAAGGTGAAGTCTATGATCTTCCCTTAATTCATGGCATAACTTAACAAATCTTTGAGGTCAATTTTTTTGGACGCCTAAAAGATCTCCTGTGCTAGTTCCCAGTTCTTCTTTCTTTCCATATTTAATCAATTGTAATTTATCTCTAATGAACGTTATGATATTCTCTATTACACGCTGGAAAGCTTTTACTGATATCTAATCTTCAATTTTTCTGTCTTCCACTGAAGTGACGTTCATGGTTATTTTAGTGCCACTGTAATGGATGATGCAAATAAAACAATAACATTGAAAAGTTTACAAGGAAACTAAGGATACTGAGGGTGAAAATCAAGACAAATATGAGAGTATGATTAAGTTAGGTTGGTACTAGAGGTGTCTGGCTTCTACTCTTGCTACAGTCAACACATCTGTCAGCTTAAGTTATTAAAATATCTCACTAAATTATCCGGGGTGTCAAACTAAGTTGTCCGGGTGTCACACTAAGTTATCCGGGTGTCACACTAAGTTATCCGGGTGTCACACTAAGTTATCCGAGTGTCACACTAAGTGATCCGGGTGTCATACTAAGCTAACAGGAAAAAGCAGTTATTCTTAATTTAAGGTTGGGAAAGTGATCAGATTTCTTTGTTGTCAGATTTCTTTGAAAAAGCTTTATTTTATTCTGAAAACTAAAAACTGATTGGCTAAGTTGTGTAATAACTTTGTTCCTTCCTTGAAGTGCCAGATTTAAATATTGGAGATGATGCATTACGTCTGTAAATAACATCAGATCCTGTACACATTACTGATCTTCTAGTTGTGG
>WNWK01044290.1:0-15155 GCA_009830355.1 Cherax destructor | reverse complement strand
ATTTTCATCACTTATTCTTTTTGTTACCCTCATCCCCTTATTCTTTCCTATATTCATTCAATTTTCTTACACACCCTAGTGCTTATACACATGGGCAACATTCTTGCAAAGAAAAGATACTCTCAGCCACAGTTGTCTCCTTCACTGGTGTAGACGTGATTTTGGTGAAAGAATCGTGTTTGCCATTGTGTAATCGAAGTATCTGTTGCTTTCCTGATAATAATGTCTATCAGGGGTTCGTCAAAGAATAACTGGAAACATTCCAGTTCAGTGGCATTGTTCCCAAGTGGACAAGATGGGCGTAATCCACTGTGACTTTCATCAAACTGATGGGGATTGGGAATAAAATTTGCAGCTTCCTGCCAATCCCAGATGCAGTCTGCTGGTGGGTACAGGATATTTACAGGTGGTTGTGGGGGTTGTGGAAGTGGAGGTTGTAGTTGTGGGGGTTGGTGGGTGGGTGAGGGTTGCCTTTGTTGTAACTGAGCTGACTCAGCGGCGTGGGTGCCAGCATGGTCCACTGCTGGTGCCTCGCACGCGGCACCACCATTACCAGTTGCATGCATATTTTTCATACCAATTGCAACGCTATCATCTTCATTTTCACTATCACTTCCTGTTGTACGCCCACGGGATGTACTCCAAGATGTACTCCTAACCCTTGGAAGAGCATATGGCACACTACCAGAGCGCATATACCGTCGTATATACTGACGCTTCACTGATGAATAATCCCATTCACTCGTGCTACTGGAACTATTTCGAAGGGCTTGGAGTTCATAGTCACTATCACTATCATCACCATTGCTCACATCTGAGTCCGGGATATGAGTAAATAGGAGTTTCCGCCTTCGTTCTGGTACAACTGGCCATGAACAAGACGCCACAGCACCAGAGGTCGACGGCTGTGGGTCGTCTGGGTTTTCCTTACTTATACCGGTATTATGGACACTAGTTTCGGTCACAACCGCATCAAAACCTTGAAAGTCACCTTCACTGACACCTCCATCACTGTTAGAACTGTCACTAATGAATAAAAGTGTCCCAATTCGCCAAGGAGTAAGGTGTTTCTTGCTGTGAGGCATGGTGGAGAAGGTGTACTGAAATGGTGTTCCCACAATGCACCACTGGGTGCCCGATTTTTTTCCTACTGCGCACACTGACCGCGCAGACCCATTCTCTCATCCCTAGGCCTACCAGCTGTTTCCCGCTTAATTTGAAGCCGCTAGAATTTACACATACTAGTACGGCACCAACCCCTGCTCGTAAAACGTACTAGTACGGCACCGACCCCGAAAGGGTTAAAGTGCTCCAGATCAATTATTATAAATTATTTCTATTCTAAAAATAATAAATGTTATTTTTGCATTTGTTCTTATGACAAAAGTGATTTAGGCATGTTTACCCTTATGTAAACATCTCTTGTGAGTGGCAGCCTGCCTGCTTCTCTTACCCCACTCATATAATATGGCATATATTATTCATTTCAGTGTCTTTATTACAGTTCTAGGGTATTTATCTGTTTCTGATATCAATTTGGAATAAATGTAATAGATAGAAAACCTTTATTTAGTAAATTCATTACTTACTGCTTCCTTAACCTATTGAACCATGAACAATCATAAAACACATGAAAACATAGTAAAATATTGTACTATATACAGCGGACCCCCGAGTTTCGTAAACCCCGGAAATCGTACAATTATGTAAGTATAATATTGTAAGTGCTTGTGGAAGTGTATTTTTGGGGGTCTGAAATAGACAAACCTACATGACGTTTTTCCTTAAGGGAGTAAATTCGGTCGGTAATGGCGCTTGAGCAGACTTCAGGAGTGAAGTTTTTACAAAACTTGGGGGTCTACTGTAGTACTACATACATGTTATACTATAGTTTAATAATAAATAATGAACAAACAAAACACTTAGTGAGTGAGTGGTGGTCGGGCTGGCTGCCGGGTTGGGGGGAAGGTCAGGGATGCTCAGGTGGCGGGAAACTTAAATATGATTTGGTGGGTGGGAATTTGGCGGCCGGGAATTCTCAAATGTGTGAAGCCCGCGAAAGTGAAAACGCGAATGTTGAGGGAGACCTGTACTCTGTAAAGAAACATTTGGTAAATTTGGGAACCACTTCCCCCGTAACAGTTGCCAACTGAATAGCCTTC
This sequence comes from Cherax destructor, assembly GCA_009830355.1. Lineage (NCBI taxonomy): Eukaryota > Metazoa > Arthropoda > Malacostraca > Decapoda > Parastacidae > Cherax > Cherax destructor. The sequence continues at coordinate 12,993 of WNWK01044290.1, read as the reverse complement.
AAGGAGTCACCACATCCCTTTACCCTTACCAGCTGCGTCAGAGGCCGGGAAGTCACTCCCATGCCAGCACCGAGACCTCCCCCTAAACCGGGTTTGACCTGGGCTGGGTTATCCCTGCCCAGAGTCTCCTGCAGGTCAGACTCAATGAACAGGATCCCCAAGCCCCAGTCACCACGGTCAGTAGAAAGATCAAAGCAGGGTACAGAAGTTCTTCTCTTGCTTACCTGGCTATTCATAGTACACACTGAAAATCTGTCAGTCACCGTTACCCCAGTTTGTGCATTATCACCTTTTAAAGCAAGGTCCTGCAAAACCAAACATTCCTCACTGTTGAGGAGACCCAAAACATTGTTGCCTAGTAGAAGGTCAACACTTGCAAAAGGTACATCTTCTGTAATACCTACAGGTAGGTACCCAGACTGGTACGCAGATTCCACCCATAACCTGTGCACCGGAGTCTTGACAGTAACTCCGTAAACCCTTTGAGAAAAATGTCCAACCCAGTGTATGTGTCACCTGACACTGGCAATACATTCCTGTGAAGCAAGGTGTATGTGCTACCAGTGTCCCTTAAAGATACAACAACTGATACCCTACCTTCATTTTGGCGTAAGGCCACGGCAGACTTACTGGAATAGGCCTTCATCCGAGGGTCTAAGACAGCTGGTCTTCGTTGTGTACATTGGGGAAAGACTGCAATGCAAGCAACAGCATGTGTAACTGGTGTACTTACTGGATAGGCATCTGCTGCAGCCTGGTCTCTAAGCATCTGTCTACAATATGGCTGCAGGTGGCCCTGTTTATGACAATAATTACAGTAATATGATGTAAAGGCCCCCTGCCCATTTGACCTAGGTTGGGTCTCTTGATGCTGAGGAACTGGGCTCATCCTACCTGTTCCCTGGAGTCCTGGAGCAGTGGCTCTGGACTTAAAACTTTCCTGGGTAAGTACTGGAAAGTTAACATAAGAACATAAGAAAGGAGGAACACTGCAGCAGGCCTGTTGGCCCATACTAGGCAGGTCCTTCACATTCCATCCCACTAACAAGATATTTGTTCAACCCAATCTTCAATGCTACCAAAACATAAACTAAGCTTATAATTTATTGTACTATGACAAATCCAATAATCACCATCTTCAATGCTACTCAATGAATTTATAACCAGACCTAAATTTGAAAAATACAAGATTCCTATTTGACTTCATAGTGCAACCTAGGCATCCCACTCATCAACTACTATAAACACCCCTTATCATGAATTATTCATCATGAATTCTAATCAACTTATCATAATTTAAATTAACTACCAAGGTCCTGCTTCAATAACCCTACTAGGCAGACTGTTCCACTCATCAACTACCCTATTTCCAAACCAATACTTTCCTATATCCTTTCTAAATCTAAACTTATCTAATTTGAATCCATTATTGCGGGTTCTCTCTTGGAGATATATCCTCAAGACCATATTTATACCCCCTTTGTTAATACCCATTTTCCACTTGTATACCTCGATCATGTCTCCCCTCATTCTTCGTCTTACAAGTGAATGTAATTTTAGGGTCTTCAATCTTTCTTGATACGGAAGATTTCTAATGCTATGTATTAATTTAGTCATTCTACACTGAATGTTTTCTAACGAATTTATATCTATTCTGTAATATGGAGACCAGAACTGAGCTGCGTAATCTAGGTGAGGCCTTACTAACGATGTATAAAGCTGTAATATAACCTCTGGACTTCTGTTGCTTACACTTCTTGATATAAATCCCAGTAATCTGTTTGCCATATTACGTACGCTTAGGCATTGCTGTCTTGGTTTAAGGTTGCTGCTTACCATAACCCCCAAGTCCTTTTCGCAATCTGTATGGCTAAGTTCTACGTTATTTAACTTATAAGTGCTTGGGTTATGGACACTCCCGAGCTTCAGAACCTTGCATTTATCTACAGTGAACTGCATCTGCCACTTTTCTGATCAGGAATTGACTTTGTCTAAATCCTCCTGAAGTTCCCTGACATCTACGTTTGAATCAATTATCCTACCTATCTTCGTGTCATCGGCGAATTTGCTCATATCACAAGTAATTCCCTCATCAAGGTCATTGATATATATTATAAACAACAACGGGCCTAAGACTGATCCCTGTGGAACACCACTTGTTACAGATCCCCACTCGGATTTAACCCCATTTATGCACACTCTCTGCTTCCTATTGGTGAGCCATGACTCGATCCATGACAGCACTTTTTCCCCAATGCCATGAGCTGCCACTTTCTTTAACAGTCTCTGGTGTGGTACTCTATCAAAAGCCTTACTAAAATCTAAATAAACAATATCGAATTCTTTATCGCGATCAACAGCCTCAAAAGCTTTACTAAAAAAAGTTAATAAATTAGATAGGCATGAACGGGCCCTCGTGAATCCATGCTGAGTATCATTAATCAAATTATGGTTATCTAGATGACTTCTAATAATATCAGCTATAAATGACTTTAGTAATTTGCCTACAATTGAGGTTAGGCTTATTGGGCAGTAATTTGACAGTAGTGACTTGTCCCCTGCTTTAAAAATAGGAATTACATTAGCCATCTTCCACATATCAGACACTACACCTGTTTGAAGAGATAAATTAAAAATGTTAGATATTGGTTCACAGAGTTTCATTTTGCATTCCTTAAGAACCCTTGCAAAAAGCTCATCAGGACCCGGCGATTTATTCTGTTTCAATTGGTCTACTTGTTTCATAACCATTTCACTAGTGACTGTGATATTACATAATTTATCTTCTTCAGGGCCACTATAAAAATTAATTACTAGGATATTATTAGTGTCTTCCTGTGTGAAAACCGAGAGAAAATAATTATTAAAAATAGAGCACATATCATTCTCCTTGTCAGTAAGATGCCCAGAGTTATTTTTAAGGGGACCTATCTTATCCCTAACTTTTGTTCTATAAACCTGGAAAAAACTTTTTGTGTTAGTTTTTGAATCCCTAGCAACTTTAATTTCATAGTCCTGTTTAGCTTTTCTTATACCCTTTTTAACGTCCCTTTTAATGTCAGTATACTGATTTATGAGATGACCCTCACCTCTATTTATGTGCCTATAAATTCCTTTATTCTGCCCTAAAAGATATTTGAGCCTATTATTCAACCATTTTGGGTCATTTCTACTTGATCTAATTTCTTTATATGGGATAAATGTTCTTTGGGCTGCCTGTACAGTGGTCCCTCGGTTTTTGCCGAAAATTCGTTCCAGAATGCTGCTCAAGTGCCATTACCGAACGAATTTACTTCCTTAAGAAATAATGTCACGTAGGTTAGTCTATTTCAGACCCTCAAAAATACACTTGCAACAGCAAGTTTGGAGATGCACGAAAAGCGAGGGACCACTGTATAGTGTTAAGAAAGCTGTCATATTGATAGCTCTCTTCGTTACCCCAGTCCACAGTTGATAAGTGTTATCTAAGCCCATTATAATCTGCTAAGCGAAAGTCTGGGACTGTTACTGAATTATCCCTACTATCATACATCCATTCAATGCTAAAGGTATTTGACTTGTGGTCGCTCGTGCCGAGTTCTTCTGTAATTTCTAAATTATTAACAAGGGATTCCTTGTTTGCCAGAACCAAGTGAAGTAGGTTATTTCCCCTTGTAGGTTCTGTCACAAACTGCTTCAAAAAAACAATCCTGAACTACTTCTAAAAAGTCGTTTGATTCTAAATTCAATGTCAAGAAATTCCAATCAATCTGACTAAAGTTAAAGTCACCTAGAATCACTACGTTATCATGCCTTGTGGCCTTAACAATTTCCTCCCAAAGTAGTCTCCCTTGTTCCCTATCTAAGTTTGGAGGACGATATATCACGCCTAAAATAAATTTATCACACCCCTCTAAAAATTCTATCCAGACAGACTCTGTATGCATTATTTCAGACTTTATACCCGTTTTTATGCAACAATTTAAATGATCACGGACATAGAGTGCCACCCCACCCCCTTTCCCGATACTTCTGTCTACTTGGAACAATTTAAAACCCTGAATGTGACATTCAGCATCCATGTCCCGATTTTTCATATTAAACCACATCTCAGTTAATGCAAAAACATCAATATTACTTGCACTTGCAACTAATCTCAATTCGTCCATCTTATTTCTTGCACTACGACTATTAGTATAAAAAATGTTCAGAAAACCTCCCTTCTCTTTACTCTTCTTGTTCATTTCTGTTTTTCCACTATACCTTTGCTGCCTTGTCACCTAGTGCCACTGACTCTCCAATATCCACCTTATTCTGCCTATTACTAGTTCCCCTAAATTTCATAACATTACTACAATGGGACTTCACTGTTTTCCCCCCATAACCCATACCTCTAACTTTTTCTAGTTTAAAGACCTAACAGCTCCCTCCACTACAGTTGCCAGTGCCCCCACCCCAGACCTAGATAAGTGAACCCCATCCCTAGCATACAAAGTTAGGCTTATTAAAACTCTGGTGGTTATTAGGCTGGAAAACAGGTGGCTTAAACTTCTGAAATTTCTTATTCCTACTGGTAGGTGGAGAAAACTTACCATTATGAGTAGTATGTGGTAGGTGGTAATTACAGTGGTTCCTCGACTAACAAAATTAATCCGTTCCAGGAGCTATTTCTCAACACGAAACTTTCATAATTCAAACCATATTTCCCATAAGAAATAATGTATAAATACAATTAATCCGTTCCACCCAAAAATATTCACATACTAAATAATAAAAAACAGATTAATAAATAACATTTACTTACCTTTATTGAAGAGAGTTGCAGGCATCTGGAAGATAGGTTAATAAGCTATGAAGGTCCTGTTGGGCATTTTCTTCCAAAACAGGCCTGTTTCATCACAATTAAACACTTGTTGTGGGAGGAATTCTTCAGCCTCTACGAAGGGGAATCCCCACTCCCTGCCTTCATGCTACACTCCCTGCATGCCTGCTACACTCCCTGCATGAATGCTAGACTCCCGCATGAATGCTAGACTCCCTGTATGAATGCTAGACTCCCTGCATGAATGCTACACTCCCTGCATGAATGCTACACTCCCTGCATGAATGCTACACTCCTGCATGAATGCTACACTCCCTGCATGAATGCTACACTCCTGCATGAATGCTACACTCCCTGCATGAATGCTACACTCCTGCATGAATGCTACACTCCTCACTGCATGAATGCTACACTCCCTGCATGAATGCTACACTCCCTGCAGAATGCTACACTCCTGCATGAATGCTACACTCCCTGATGAATGCTACACTCCCTGCATGAATGCTACCACTGGGGTGACACTAGGAAGATTCTTTGGACCCATGGTGACTTATTTCACAGTGACAATCACTAAACCACCAATAAACACAACAAATTTATTGTGAATGTTTGAAAGAGCGTGCTGGGTAATGTTCTCTCAATGGTAAACAATGCTTGACTGGCATCCTGCGCAGGCGCGGGGCAGGCGGACAGGTCTGATATGTTTCACTACACGAGTCCATTTTCGCTACATGAAACGAAAAAAGCTTTCGTTACACAATTTTTTCCGTTATATGGGCCTTTCGTTAGTCAGGGGTCCACTGTACAGTGGTCCCTCGGTTTTCAGTCATCTCCAAACTCGAACATTTATGTAAGTGTATTTTCGTAATTGCTTTTACAAGTGTATTTTTCGGGGTCTGAAATAGACTAACCTACGTGACATTATTTCTTAAGGAAGTAAATTCGTTTGGTAATGGCACTTGAGCAGCATTCTGGAAAGAATTTTCGGCAAAAACCGAGGGTCCACTGTACATGGTCTGTTACGTCATTCAGACTAAATTTATGAAGTGTATTTTAAGCTTTGCAAGTATATTTTGGGTCTGAAATAGACTACCTAGGATATTTCTAAGGTAATCGTCGGAATGGCATGAGCAGCATTCTGAATGAATTTAACAGCACTTACCAAATTTGTACTAATTACCAAGCTATAAGCATTATCAAATCTCCAGTCCTCCCAAGAACTTAAGGTCGGAGGACATTTCAAGACCTCTACAAATATGCACTCCTCATAACTGTCTACCACCTCTTTCGAACACCACCACCTGTTTAAAAGTGACATCTCCTTACCATATTCTACCAAAGACTGCCGTGCTTGAAATTTAAGCCCTCTAAACTTGTGCCAATACCTTTCTGACAACATCTGATAAGCCAGTAAAACTACCTCCTTCAGTTTCTTATAATCAGAAACGTCTCGTCCATCTAGAGAACTAACTGCTTGTAAGCCTTTACCAACTAATTGGGTTCGTGCTAATGTTGTCCATTCCTTTTCCGGCCAATCTTGGTCTGGATCTTTCTCTAGGAACTTGGGCACAAATTTTATGGCTTTGTCCAAATAAAAAACATTTACCCTCGTGTTTGTGGCTTGCTTCAACACTTCTAATGCTTTCTGTTCCTGGATCTTAGTACGTTCAATCCTTAACAGGTCTTTTTCTTCCTCAATTATGGCAAATTTCAACCTCATAAGTTCTACTTCCCTATCCAGGTTCCTAACAGTGGGATTTAATCCAAGGTTTTCTCCATCACCCCTAGCATCCCCAGAAATTTCACCATTGTCAGTCATATTGGAAATCAGGAGCACAGAACAAGTGCTAGCTACCACAAAACTTATATAAAATAATAAATCACACAGTAAAGCACCTCCACTAAATGATTATTATATACACAAGGAGTAAGTATGATGCAACTCCCTAAAATTAAACAGGATTGCACACAAAAACCCTGGCAGAAAAATGGAGCTATTTCACCTGCCAAGGAAAAATATTTCCAAAAAATTAGTTATTAACCCTTTGACTGTCGGAGGCCCCTCTCTGAAACTGTCATTCTATGTCGGGAAATATTAAAAAAAAAAAAAATGTTCTTACCAAAATGTTAGGATTATTTTTCTGATTGTTTAAATCCAAAAAATTTTTTTTTTTGCGATCAGTACTTACTGAGATACAGAGGTGTAAAGTTGGCAAAAAAAGAGCCGCGTATGGCAACAGCGGCGAATGCCGCTCACCCGGTAAACTTTGGTTTACTTCCTTTCGTAGGTTATTTTTTTCACTACAGTGGACCCTTGAAAATCATGATTAATCCGTTCCTGAGAGGCCGCTTATTTTCAAAATGGATGATTTTCAAAACCATTTTCCCCATAAGAAATAATGTAATTCAAATTAATCCGTTCCAGACATCCAAAAGTATTTAAAAAAATTTTTTTTACATAAAATGTACATTTATCTACACAGAAAACAATGAGACATGAAGTATAAAACAGTAATAACTTGACACTTACCTTTATTGAAGAGTTGTGGATGTGTGGAAGACAGGAGGAGGGTAGAGGATTTAAGAGTTACTACAGTGGACCCCGAGTTTCAGTAAGGTTCTTACTCGTAAACATCGTGTTTCGTAAGCTTTTTACGATTTCGAGAAATGTAAAACCGCTCGTGTTTCGTAACGTATTAGACCTGTCCGCCTGTTCCGCACCTGCGCGGGACGCAAGACGCCGCCAGTGAAGCGTTGTTTACCACTGAGAGAACATTACCTAGCACGCTCTTTCAAACATTCACACTACATTTGGTGTCTTTTTTGGTGCTCTAGTGATTGTCACTGTGAAATAAGTCACCATGGGTCCAAAGAAGCTTCCTAGTGGCACCCCTGTGGTAGCATTCATGCAGTGAGTGTAGCAGGCAAGCAGGGAGTTTAGCATTGATGCAGGGAGTTTAGCAGGCATGCAGGGAGTTTAGCATTGATGCAGGGAGTTTAGCAGGCATGCAGGGAGTTTAGCATTGATGCAGGGAGTTTAGCATTGATGCAGGGAGTTTAACATTGATGCAGGGAGTTTAGCATTGATGCAGGGAGTTTAGCATTGATGCAGGGAGTTTAGCATTGATGCAGGGAGTTTAGCATTGATGCAGGGAGTGTAACATTGATGCAGGGAGTGTAACATTGATGCAGGGAGTGTAGCATTGATGCAGGGAGTGTAGCATTGATGCAGGGAGTGTAGCATTCATGCAAGGAGTGTAGCATTGATGCAGGGAGTGTAGCATTGATGCAGGGAGTGTAGCATTGATGCAGGGAGTGTAGCATTGATGCAGGGAGTGTATCATTGATGCAGGGAGTGTAGCAGGCATGCAGGGAGTGTAGCAGGCATGCAGGGAGTGTAGCAGGCATGCAGGGAGTGTAGCAGGCATGCAGGGAGTGTAGCAGGCATGCAGGGAGTGTAGCAGGCATGCAGGGAGTGTAGCAGGCATGCAGGAGTGTAGCAGGCATGCAGGGAGTGTAGCAGGCATGCAGGGAGTGTAGCAGCATGCAGGGAGTGTAGCAGGCATGCAGTGAGTGTAGCAGGCATGCAGGGAGTGTAGCAGGCATGCAGGGAGTGTAGCAGAGCATGCAGGGAGTGTAGCAGGCATGCAGGGAGTGTAGCAGGATGCAGGGAGTGTAGCAGTCATGCAGGGAGTGGCAGGCATGCAGAGGTGAAGATTTCCAGGCATGCAGTGAGTGAACAGGCATGTTTTGGAGTGCTAGCAGACCTGCAGGAATGAGCATCATGCAGGGAGTGTAGCAGGCATGCAGGGAGTGTAGCAGGCATGCAGGGAGTGTAGCAGGCATGCAGGAGTGTAGCAGTCATGCAGGGAGTGTAGCAGGCATGCAAGGAGTGTAGCAGGCATGCAGGGAGTGTAGCAGGCATGCAGGGAGTGTAGCAGGCATGCAGGGAGTGTAGCAGTCATGCAGGGAGTGTAGCAGGCATGCAGGGAGTGTAGCAGGCATGCAGTGAGTGTAGCAGGCATGCAGGGAGTGTAGCAGGCATGCAGGGAGTGGGGATTCCCCTTCGTAGAGGCTGAAGAATTCCTCCCCCAACAAGTGTTTAATTGTGATGAAACAGGCCTGTTTTGGAAGAAAATGCCCAAGAGGACCTTCATTACTCATTACCCTATCTTCCAGATGCCTGCAACTCTTCAATAAAAGTAAGTACTAAATGTATATATATATTATTTTTAATTATTTTGTATGTGAATATTTTTTTGTGGAACGGATTAATTTATTTACATTATTTCTTATGGGAAATATTGGTTCGAATTTCGTAAACTTCATGTTAAGTAATAGCTCCTGGAACGGATTAATTACGATACTCGGGGGTCCACTGTATTTTGGAATAGGAATTCCCTTCCATAGACTTCAAGTACCAAGTCCTTTTCCAGGGTTAATTCCCTTCTTTGTCTTTTACTGCCACTACATTCAATACTTTAAAATATTTGTTAGTCTTAATGTACGAAGAGAGGTGTGTAGTATTTATTTGTAGGAATTCAGTGTAGGAAGCCTGTAGACGTAGGTACACGTATGTAGCCCCCACCCAGGGCTTCACTACACAGCCATATTATTACACTACACAGCCATATTATTACACTACACAGCCATATTATTACACTACACATCCCTTTTATTACACTATACAGCCATATTATTACCATATTCACTGAGTTTAATCATTTCTAACAACTACCTTTAGATGCCATCATAAACAAAGGGAGAAGTAATGAATAATTCATGCCGAGAATTGTAAACAAACACGTATGATGGGCGGTTATTGCACCAGACGCCAGAATTACAGTTTTCTCTAATGCTGCATCAGAGAAAACGTAATGTTTACTCTCCACCCAACTCACCACTCGATAGCATATAAACATTGTATCAATGTTTATATGCTATATGATATGTAACATGTTTCTTATATAATTTTGAAGAAAATATCATAGATGGAGTAATGAAAATGTCTGTATTAACCTAAAATAAAACATTTAACCTAAAATAAGACATTTGTTTGAGCTTGACTGTGATGTGGGAAGTATCCTGCCTGGTGTGGGAAGTACCCTGCCTGGTGTGGGGAAGCACCCTGCCTGGTGTGGGGAAGTACATTGCCTGGTGTGGGAAGTACCCTGCCTGGTGTGGGAAGTACTTTGCCTGGTGTGGGGAAGCACCCTGCCTGGTGTGGGGAAGTACCCTGCTTGGTGTGGGGAAGTACATTGCCTGGTGTGGGAAGTACCCTGCCTGGTGTGGGGAAGTACATTGCCTGGTGTGGGGAAGTACCCTGTCTGGTGTGGGAAGACCCTGCCTGGTGGGGAAGTACCCTGGCTGATTTGTGTGGGGAAGTACATTGCCTGGTGTGGGAAAGTACCATTCCTGGTGTGAGGAAGTACCCTGTCTGGTGTGTTCTTTCTTAAAGTCTATCGTGTTTCTCACATTCTTTAGCAAAGAGCTGGCACTAGGAGCTTTCTTTGGGCCCATGGTGGCTTATTTAGTAGTTGCAAGCACTAAAACGAATGGAATAATGACAAAATGTATGGTATGAATGCATGGGTGGCGGTCACTCGCTGGTAAACAATGGCGCACTGACGCTCAATGTGGTGTTTATGTGCTCAGGGGGCAGGGAGGCCACGCGGACACGTTTCAGACCACCGGCAATTTTCAAGGAAATGGACAATTTTCAAGTCGATTTTTTGCCTAAAAAAGTGGACGATTTTCAAATTCGCCGATCTCCAAGGGAGACGATTTTCAAGGGTCCACTGTATTTTATTTTTTTACGTAACTTATGTGGCCTGTGAGACCAAAGTAAGGTGCAATGTATATACAGTGGTACGACAGTTTATGATATTTTTTCTTTCCAGAATGCTGTTCAAGTGCCATTACCAAACGAATTTATCCCATAAGGAATAATGTAAAATAGACTAGTCCTTTTAGACCCCCAAAAATACACTTACAAAAGCATTTAAAAAAATAAACTTACATAAAAGGGCGAGTTTGGGGACCATCGTAATCCGGGGTACCACTGTATATACACTCGTTGTATGCAACACAATAATCGCACAAACATTAGTATCATTATATTGTTTACAAAACTTGTTTACACCAACCAACAATTAAAAATAACTTATTACTATTGTTCTATAATATATAGTGGTACCACGATATTTTTCATTCCAGAATGCTGTTCAAGTGCATTACCAAACGAATTTATCTCCTTAAGAAATGTTGTGAAAATAGACTACCTTTTGACCCCAAAATTTTCACTTACAAAAGCATTTAAAAACTAAACTTACATAAGGTGAGTGGACCATCGAACACACTGTTACCATATATAATGACTGACACATCCATCAACTGCATGAACTAAAGCCTTGTGTGTGTGTGTACTCACCATTTGTACTAACTATTTGTTTGCAGGGTCAGTATAGCCCTGCCTGCCTCTTCACTGATTGCTACTAGGTCCTCTCTCACCTGCTCCATGAGCATTATCAACCTGCTTAAACTATGTATGGTTCCTGCCCACTACGTCACTTTCTAGACTATTCCACTTCCTGACAACTCTATGACTGAAGAAATACTTCCTAACATCTCTTTGACTCATAGGAGTCTTCAACTTCCACTTATGGACCCTTGTTTCTGTGTCCCCTCTCTGGAACATCTTGTCTCTGTCCACCTTATCTATTCCTCGCAGTATTTTATATGTCGTTATCATGTTTCCCTAACCCTTGTCCTCTAGTGTCGTCAGGCCGATTTCCCTTATCCTTTCTTCATAGGACAATCCCCTTAGCTCTGGGACTAGTCTTGTTGCAAACCTTTGCACTTTCTCTAGTTTCTTGACGTGCTTGACCAGGTGTGAGTTCCAAACTGGTGCTGCATACTCCAGTATGAGCTGACGTATATGGTGTACAGAGTCTTGAACGCTTCCTTAGTGAGGTATTGGAACGCTATTCTAGGTTTGCCAGCCACCCGTATGCTGCAGCAGTTATCTGATTAATGTGTGCCTCAGGAGATGTGCTCGTATTATACTCACCCCAAGATCTTTTCCTTGAGTGAGGTTTGCAGTCTTTGGCCACCTAGACTATACTCTGTATGTGGTCTTCTTTGCCCTTCCCGATCTTCATGACTTTACATTTGGCAGGGTTAAATTCAGAGCCAGTTACTGGACCAGGCTTGTAGACTGTCCAGGTCTCTTTGTAGTCCTGCCTGATCCTCGACTGATTTAATTCTTCTCATTAACTTCACATCATCTGCAAACAGGACACTTCTGAGTCTATCCTTCCGTTATGTCATTCACATATACCAAAAACAGTACCGGTCCCAGGACTGACCCTTGTGGAACCCCACTTGTCACAGGTGCCAACTCCTGACACCTCGTCACATACCATGACTCGTTGTTGCCTCCCTGTCAGATATTCTCTGATCCATTGCAGTGCCTTTCCTGTTACGTGTGCCTGATCTTCTAGTTTTTGCATTAACCGCTTGTGAGGAACTGTGTCGAACGCCTTCTTGCAGTCCAAGAAAATGCAGTCTATCCACCCCTTTCTCTAGTGTCTTACTTCTGTTACCTTGTCATAAAACTCCATAGGTTTGTGACACAGGATTTTCTCTTCCTGAAACCTGCTGGTTGTCGTTTATAAGCTTGTGTCTTTCTAGGTGCTCCACCACTCTCCTCCTGATGATCTTCTCCATGACTTTGCATACTATACACGTCAGTGACACAGGTCTGTAATTTAATGGCTCATGTCTGTCTCTTTCTTAAAAATCGGGACTAATTTGCCATCTTCCACACCTCAGGTACTATTGCCAAGTTTCAATGGATGTGTTGAAGATTTTGTTAGTGGCTCACTCAACATCTCTGCTCCTCTCTAAGGACCAACGGAGAATTGTTGTCAGGTCCCACCGCTTTTGAGGTATCGAGTTCACATAGCAGCTTCTTCACTTCCTCCTCGGTTGTGTGTATTTCATACAGCACTTGTTGGTATACCTCTCTATTCTGAATTCCTGGAGTCCTTCCTGTCTCCTCTGTAAAGACTTCTTTAAATCTCATGTTGAGCTCCTCACATACCTCTTGGTCGTTTCTTGTGAACTCCCACCTTCCTTCCTCAGCCTGATTACCTGGTCCTTGACTGTTGTTTTCCTACTGATGTGGCTAT
>WNWK01044289.1:0-15155 GCA_009830355.1 Cherax destructor | reverse complement strand
CCCTCCCCCCTTCAGCTTTGTTTCGTTTTGGGGCCAGGACATCCAACTTCTTTTCATTCATAACATTGGCACATTTTATGGTTATAAAAGTTAGATTAACAAAAAAAAAACATTTGTGAGAGGGTTACCTTCAAGATAACCACCTCTGCCCCCACAGCATCAAGGTGAGACCTTCCATTTTGATAACTGACACCCCGAGTTTTTTTTCTCAAAACCCCCCCCAGTAACAGTACTACTCCCCATGGGAGGATCTTTTCTCATTTTGTGTAGCAAAATTTTCTTTTTTCTTTCTATGTATCATGTATCCTGCATCCCATACTCAAATCAGAATGATACAGTTTTCTGTAAAAAAAACAGAAATTCATTGTATGGTGCTGAATCATAAAAATTTTTTAAAAAAACTCCACATAGAGAAAAATTTAAAAACCAGTGATTAAATATGCCATGAGTATGATCTCAACTAAACTCTAATAATAATAATAATAATAAAATAATAATATCGTACTGTAATATAATTAAAATTATAAATTAAAATAACAAAAAAGAGTTTGTGTAATTAAGTTGGAAAAATATTGGGGTTATATAGTGTGGTACTGGATATAAATAAAAAAACCCAAAAAAACTAAAGTTTTTTTCCTTTCAAAAAACCCGGGGCCATATCCCCCCGAGGCGGGGAGGCCCAGAAAGAAAAATGCAAGTTTCTCTTTTTAAATTTAGTACTGTATATAGGAAAAGGGGGTTTTCCCCTTGCTCCCGGCATTTCAATCCCCCTTTACGACACGCAGGGCCCCACTTTCCCCCCCCAAGAGAGAACCCGAGCAATGGATTAAAATTAGAAAAGTTTAGATTTAGAAAGGATATAGAAAAGTACTGGTTTGGAAATAGGGTAGTTGATGAGGGGGAATGGTCTGCCTAGTAGGGTTATGAAGCTAGAACCTTGGGGAGTTTCAAATTTGGGGTTGGGAATACATGAGTGAGGGGGGGTTGGTTTAAGTGGGACTTGCACGTGAGTAAAAGAAATTTTCAAAAATTATTTGCGGATAGCGTTTTTCTGGTTTTCCTTTCAGGGAACTTTTTTGAGGCTTTGCCCACAGTGGGTTCATCAGTCCCTACTTTGGGCAACATCGACCAAGATTGAGGGACTGACAACCCCCACTCCTCCCCGTTCTTCACGATTTCCTTTGTATGGACTGAGAAGCCACTGTGTGGCGAAACGTTTCAAAAAAAAAATACCCAAGTGTTGCATATGTGTCTAATTTACCAACTCGTCGGTTCTCTTTAACCCATTCATTCACAGCGTTTATTCTGTTAGTCAGTTGGATTTGTGAAGGACCTGCCTAGTATCCCAAAAGGCTTACTGCAGTGTTCCTCCTTTCTTATGTTCTTAGGACATTTTCCCCATACCATGTATTGCCACATTTTTAAGTCTTTTGGGGTGGGACTCTATCAAAAACCTTACTAAAAACCAGGTAGACAATATTATACTCTATCATGGTCCATTGTCTCAAATGCTTTACTAAAAAAAGTCCGTAAAATATGTTAGGCATGATCAGCCCCCTTTTGAATCATGTTGATACTCATCTTCAAAATTAAATCATCTAGGTGGCTTCAAATTTATTCTATTAGGAATTCTAATAATTTCCCCCCTATCGATGTCCGGCTGATTGAGGTAATTTGTGGAAAGGACTTATCACCCAGTTTGTAGATAGGGATCACATTACCCTTCCACATATTAGGCACAACTCAAGTCTGCACACATAATGAAAAGACTAGTTAGGATCTCACTAAATTCCATTTAAAATTCATTAAGAACCCATGAAAAAAAGGTGCATCAGGACCTGGAGACTTGTTCAACCTGGTAAATAATCATATCTGATGATTGTGATTTTGCATAATTTGTTTTCCTCAGGTCCACTACAGTAACTACTGGGATATTGTGTCTTCTTCACAGTATTCCCGTGTTCCCTGTTGAAAGTTGGAGGATGGGTTCACCTATTAAACTTTGGAATTATATGGATGAGTCAATAGGCCTACTGCAGTGCTCCACTGATCCTATGGCAAAATGTGTACGTTGTATACAATGTAACCTGCATAAGATTTTACCCATCAAGCAAGACACAACCAATATTACCATTTTTACTTGAAAAGAAAAACTAATGCGGCACGTCATGAACTAAGACACTTTTTAACTGGCAGTCAAAAGCCTAAGCATCAAGACTTCAGTCTCTAGTTGGTTTAGCGCTTCTTTTTTATTATAATAATAATAATTCAGTCTCTAGAAAATAGCAGTTGACATCGCTATATTTGCTAATATATGACTAAGCCGGACAAGAGTGCAGAGCTCAAAAGAATTAAAGTTATTAAATAACACCTTGAAAAGTGAATAATGTTATTGTTGATGTTAGGGGTAGTTAGGGGCCACCAAAACTTACTCTTCTGGAGCGGAGTCCTACTTCCCACAAGTCCAGCAAATATAGATTGCCCAAAAATAGCCGGGAACTTAAGAGAATGCTTCCTTCGGAAAAAAAAAAATGGGAACAATTAGATGCATTTCCGTCTCTGCGCGATACGAGACAAATATCCTTGTATTACATAACTCTAGGCCCATGTACTCAAGGACCCCATTGGAAATAAGTCACTTTGTCTAACCTGTTTAGGTTATCCTAGGTAAATAAGTAAGTTTATTCAGGTATACACAAATACATTTACATAGATTATCATACAAAGCAGCATATGTGTAGAGAACCTAGGATAACCCAAAAAAGTCAGACAGAGTGACATTTCCATTGGGGTCCTTTGAGTAATCTACACATATGCTGCCATGCAAGACAAGCCACAGGGGTGGAAATCTTAATATAATAATATTTTTATTTACTATAAGTACATGTACATGGTATACAGGGAGGCTGACATCAATGACATACTACTATATAGAAAGCTGCTTGTTATGCTGAGCATTTGCATAAGAACATAAGAATAGAGGAACACTGCAGAAGGCCTACTGGCCCATACAAGGCAGGTCCTTATCAAAACCACTACTACCTAAGAATTTACTCCCGTACTCACAACACCAATCAAGCTTCACGCACGGAGGGCCCGGGTTCAATTCTCGGCGGGGCCGAAACATTTCGAAGTGTTTCGTTATACACACACACACACACACACACACACGCCCCCGGTGGCCCAGTGGTAAAGCTCTTGCTTCACGCACGGAGGGGCCGGGTTCAATTCCCGGTGGGGCAGAAACATTTCGAAGTGTTTCCTTACACACACATACACACACATACATACAACAGGCCTAGTGTCTAATTGACATGTGCCTAGGACAAAATGGTAACTAACAAAATGGTAACTAACACACACACACACACACACTAGACAGTGACAGGATGTTCCAGAGAGGGAACACAGAATCAAGGGGACACAACTGGAAGCTGAAGACTCAGATGAGTCAAAGGGATGTTAGGAAGCATTTCTTCAGCCACAGAGTAGTCAGGAAGTGGAAGTCTAGAGAAAGATATAGTGGAGGCAGGAACCATACATAGTTTTAAGACAAGGTATGATAAAGCTCATGGAGCAGGGAGAGCAGAGACCCAGTAGCAGACAGCGAAGAGGCGGGGCCAGGAGCTGAGTCTCGACCCCTGCAACCACAATTAGGTGAGTACACACACACACACACACACACACACACACATAGGACAACCACACCCACCGGAAGCACTCACGGAGGGCCTCAAACCACAGCAACCCAACGGCAACCATATAGTTTAACATCGCACACACACATCATGTCCCCTGTCCCCACCCCAGCAACCCTGAACCCATCATCACCACTACCCCACCCCATCACAAACCCCACCCAATCAGACCACACCCCAACCATACAACCCCCCACCCATACAACAACCCTCTATGGGTACCCTGCAAACACCCCCCCATCCCGCCAAGATCCCCCTAGGGCCACAGTATTGGAAACGAGGCTGAAGGTTTGGTACACAAATGCAGATGGAATCACGAATAAGTATGAAGAGTGGAATGAAAGAATAGGAGAAATGTCCCCAGACATCATAGCAGTCACAGAAACTAAACTAAATGAGGCAATATCAGACGCAATCTTCCCACAAGGATATCAGATCCTGAGGAAAGATAGAAGGAGCAGGGGGGGAGGAGGGGTCGCACTGCTCATAAGGAATCATTGGAGATTTGAGGAAATGGCAGGAATGGAGGTGTGTAGAGAAAGGGACTTTATAGTAGGTACCATCCAGTCTGGGGAGCACAAGATAGTCATTGCAGTGATGTACAACCCACCACAAAACTGCAGGAGGCCAGGAGAGGAATATGACGAGAACAACAGAGCAATGGTGGACACCCTGGCGGAGGTGGCAAGAAAAGCGCACATGAGCAGAGCGAAGTTACTGGTCATGGGCGATTTCAACCACAAAGAGATCGACTGGGAGAACCAAGAACCACGTGGGGGTCCAGAAACTTGGAGAGCCAAGATGATGGACGTGGTACTGGAAAACCTGATGCACCAACATGTCAGGGACACGACCAGAGATAGAGGAGAGGACGAACCAGCAAGGCTGGACCTAGTATTAACCCTGAATAGCTCAGATATCGAGGACATAACACACGAGAGCCCCCTGGGAGCCAGTGACCATATGGTGCTGAGCTTTGAGTACATAGTAGAGCTACAGGTGGAGAGGGAAAACGGTGCTGAAAGAGACATACCAGACTATAAAAGAGGGGACTACACAGGTATGAGGAATTTCCTGCAGGAGGTTCTGTGGGAAAGGGAAATGGAAGGACAGTCAGTAAATGAAATGATGGAATACGTAGCGACAAAGTGCAAGGAGGCAGAGGAACGGTTTATACCCAAAGGAAAAAGAATAAATGGGAAGACAAGAAAGAGCCCCTGGTTTACCCAAAGATGCAGGGAGGCAAAGACTCAGAGTGCCAGAGAATGGAAAAGGTACAGAAGGCAAAGAACCCAAGCAAACAAGGAGATTAGTCGAAGAGCTAGAAACAGTATGCACAGGTACGGAGGAGGCCCAGAAACAGTACGAAACGACATAGCATCGAAAGTCAAGTCTGACCCGAAACTGATGTACAGCCACATCAGAAGGAAGACAACAGTAAAGGATCAGGTGATAAGGCTGAGGAGGGAAGATGGGGAACTCACAAGTAATGATCAAGAGGTATGTGAGGAGCTCAACTCGAGGTTTAGGGAAGTATTCACAGTGGAGGAAGGAAGGCAGTTGGGTAGACAGGACAGGGTGCGTCACCAACAAGGGATGTATCGAGTGCTGGAGGGAATACACACATCTGAGGGGGAGGTGAAGCAGTTACTCAGTGACCTTGATACCTCAAAGGCAATGGGTCCGGACAATATCTCACCATGGGTCCTTCGGAAGGAGCTGAGGTTCTGAGTGTGCCACTTACCAAAATTTTCAACACATCCCTTGAAACTGGGCAGCTACCTGAGATATGGAAAAAGGCCAACGTAGTCCCCATCTTTAAAAAAAGGAGACAGAAAAGAGGCACTAAACTACAGACCGGTGTCACTTACATGTATAGTGTGCAAAGTCTTGGAGAAAATCATCAGGAAAAGAATGGTGGAGCATCTGGAGCAGAACAGGTTAATCAACGCCAGACAGCACGGATTCAGGGAAGGCAAATCCTGTGTAACAAACCTCCTGGAGTTCTATGATAAAGTAACAGAGATAAGGCAAGAGAGAGAAGGGTGGGTTGACTGCATTTTCTTGGACTGCAGGAAGGCCTTTGACACAGTTCCTCACATGAGATTAGTAAAGAAGATGGAAGACCAAGCGTGTATAACAGGAAGGGCACTGGAATGGATCAGGGGAAAACCTCACAGGGAGGCAACAACGGGTCATGGTGCGTGATGAGGTATCACAGTGGGCGCCTGTGACGAGCGGTGTACCGCAGGGGTCAGTCCTAGGACCAGTGCTCTTCTTGCTATATGTGAATGACATGACGGATGGGATAGACTCAGAAGTGTCTCTTTTCGCAGATGATGTGAAATTAATGAGGAGAATCACATCGGATGAAGACCAAGCAGGACTTCAAAGCGACCTGGACAAGCTTGACATCTGGTCTAGCAACTGGCTTCTCGAATTTAACCCCACCAAATGCAAAGTCATGAAGATCGGAGAAGGGCAAAGAAGACCGCTGACAGAGTACAGGCTAGGTGGACAAAGACTACTAACCTCATCAAAGGAGAAAGACCTTGGGGTGAGTATAACACCAAGCACGTCTCCGGAAGCACACATCAACCAGATAACCGCGGCAGCATATGGGCGACTGGCAAACCTAAGATTAGCGTTCCGTTACCTTAACAAGGAATCGTTCAGGACACTGTATACCGTATACGTCAGGCCCATACTAGAGTATGCAGCACCAGTCTGGAACCCACACCTGGTCAAGCACGTCAAGAAATTAGAGAAAGTGCAAAGGTTTGCGACAAGGCTAGTTCCACAACTCAGGGGACTGCCTTATGAAGAAAGGTTGAGGGAAATAGGACTAACAACACTGGAGGACAGAAGGGTTAGAGGAGACATGATAACGACATACAAAATACTGCGGGGAATCGACAAGGTAGATAGTGACAGGATGTTCCAGAGAGGAAACACAGAAACAAGGGGACACAACTGGAAGCTGAAGACTCAGATGAGTCAGAGGGATGTTAGGAAGCAATTCTTCAGCCATAGAGTAGTTAGGAAGTGGAATAGTTTAGCGAACGATATAGTGGAGGCGGGAACCATACATAGTTTTAAGACAAGGTATGATAGAGTTCACGGAGCAGGGAGAGCAGAGACCCAGTAGCGGACAGTGCAGAGGCGGGGCCAGGAGCTGAGTCTCGACCCCTGCAACCACAATTAGGTGAGTACAATTAGGTGAGTACATACATACATACAACAGGCCTAGTGTCTAATCGACATGTGCCTAGGACAAAATGGTAACTAACTAACCCAGCCCCTCCCACTCATATATTTGTCCAATCTCTTTTTAAAGCCACCCAAGGTCCTAGCCTCTATCACCCTACTCGGAAGATTGTTCCACGCATCTACAACTCTGTTAGAAAACTAGTACTTGCCTATGTCCTTTCTAAATCTAAATTTATCCAATTTAAATCCGTTATTTCTGGTTCTTACTTGGTTCGATATCCTCAGTATTTTATTAATATCTCCTTTGTTTATGCCCATCATCCACTTGTACACCTCGATGATATCTCCCCTCATTCTACGTCTCTCCAGAGAGTGGAGATTCAACGCTCTAAGTCTATCTTCATACGGGAGATTTCTTATACTGTAAATAATTTTAGTCATTCTTCTCTGTATGTTCTCCAATGAATCTATGTATATCCATCCTGTAGTAAGGAGACCAAAACTGAGCTGCATAATCCAAATGAGGTCTCACTAGGATGGAATATTGCTGCACACTAACTGCACCTTTCAAGGCAGGTGAAATTGCTGACCTAGAAAATGTGCAGAGAACCTTCACGGCACGCATAACTGCGATATACCACCTCAATTACTGGGAACGCTTGAAGTTCCTAAACCTGTACTCCCTAGAACGCAGGCGGGAGAGATATATTATTATATACACGTGGAAAATTCTCGAGGGATTAGTACCAAACTTGCACACGAGAGTCACTTCCTACGAAAGCAAAAGACTCTGCAGGCGATGTAACATATCCCCAATGAAAAGCAGGGGTGCCACTAGCACGTTGAGAGACAACACAATAAACCCCTGGCTGTCTTCACGCAGACACTGGACAGGCACCTAAAGTCGGTACCTGACCAGCCAGGCTGTGGTTCGTACGTTGGACT
Organism: Cherax destructor; assembly: GCA_009830355.1. NCBI lineage: Eukaryota > Metazoa > Arthropoda > Malacostraca > Decapoda > Parastacidae > Cherax > Cherax destructor. Next base: position 7,302 of record WNWK01044289.1, on the reverse strand, counting down.
GCGTGCGGCCAGCAGTAACAGCCTGGTTGACCAGGCTCTGATCCAACATGAGGCCTGGTCACAGACCGGGCCGCAGGGGCGTTGACCCCTGTGTAATGAAGCAAATCAACCCCTCAAGCATTATTTATGTAAGGTGTGATAAATATTAGTTGTGAAAATTTCATGACTGTCCTCACTTATATTTCTTGTCTATATCCTTACCTATTTACCATGTGCATAGTTCTGTAGCTCAGGGGAAAGAAATAAATGCTGTTAATTAACTCAAGAAATGTATTTGATCTGTGATTATCTTCGCATTCTGTTGCTCTGTTATTGTATGTTCCAATATGTTTTCTCTAGAATTTTTGTTAATCTGTAATATAGCGTATAACATTAATTTTCTTTGTGTCTGATTATTTTTCTAGTATTAATATTCATTGTAATAATTATTGTGAGTAGAAATAAGGTTTATAGAGGCAAGTTGACCTTCTTGTGTAGGAATTTGTAAAGAGTTTGTGTACATGAGAGGGAGTTCTATTCAAAACAAGGGAGGGAACACGCGGAAGAGTTCCCCTATCCACTCTCACACCTTTGTCAGCTTAAGAAGCCTTTTTCAACTTCTCATATTGATTATACTGCTGCTAACAAGTTTAGCAGCAACCAGGCACCCCCCAAAGAGATGCCTCAAGAGTAGGAGCAGGCTTGGGGTTAGCAACCAGGCACCCCCCAAAGATATGCCTCCAAAGTAGGAGAGATCCACCAGAGATACTGATGAGAGGAGAGTGCTAGAGAGACCTTAAACACTATAGTCCTGGAGGATCACACCAGACTTGTAATCTGGGATTTGGAAGGTCTCAGGAGTATCCCAAAGCAGGAATGTATCAATACTATTTAAACCTCAGTATGGAAAGTAATGGAGTCCCTTGGGAACTATGTGGGGAGGTGGTTTTGACAGCAGTAAGCCAGTCCTCCTAATAAGAATTAAGTATTTGTTGATATAATTTTTTTTGTGTCAATACTTTCAGATACCCCTGTAATGTGTTTATTAAATTGTAAGTGGTTATATCTGGGTATGTTTTACTTCCCCCTTTGAGCCATGTATACAAGGTCCATGTGTCAGAGACTAAATTAAATAACCTATTGATGTTATCATTTTTCTGTGGAGAGTCAAGCCCCTGATAAGGTGCCTACTGCTCGTGTTTTCAGGCCATGCTACCCTAAGAGCCAGTACTTATCAGGACCCCTATCTTGTCTTAACTATCCTGTATTATTTCTCACTGGGTTTTCTCCTGCTCTAACCCAAACTCCATGTTTTCCTCCCTTCTCCTCTGACTATCGTTTCTTTTATCCCTTCCACTATTAAAAGAGCAAGTGGTGGCAGCATACTCTCAAGAGAATAGACCGCTACCGTCTATTCTCCCATATTCTAGTAATGTTCCCTTTTTATTTGATCTCTATATTCTCATATTTGTTTGTCCACTCCGAGTCTCTACCTGAGGGAACAGACAATATGGCATCGTCTGGTGTTCTGTCGACCCCAGGGTGGGGCTGGGGTGGTAGCTGCATTTCACCTGGAACTCTCTCCAGGTATACTAGTGATGTATATAGCTGTAAAATAACTTTTGGACTTCTGTTGCTTATACTTCCTGAAATAAATCCTAGTAATCTGTTAGCCTTGTTACGCACACTTAGGCACTGTTGTTTTGGCTTTAGATTTCTGCTTACCATGACTCCCAAGTCTTTTTCACATTCTGTATGATCAAGCTCTACTTCACCTAGTTTATAAATTCGAGGGATATTTTCATAATAAAGATATTAAACTAACTAACAAGGACTAGTACTTTACACTTGTCCACATTGAACTTCATCTGCCACTTTTCAGACCAAGACATTAATTTGTCCAGATCCTCCTGGAGTTCACTGGTATCCTCCTCAGAATGAATCATACGGCCTATTTTTGTATCATCACCAAATTTACTCATGTCACTTGTAATTCCTTCATCAAGGTCATTTATGTAATTATGAACAACAATGGGCCTAAAACTGATCCTTGTGGAACGCCACTAGTGACTAATCCTCATTCAGATTTGACCCCATTAATGGAAACTCTCTGGTTTCTATTGGTAAGCCATGCCTCTATCCATGCTAGAACTTTACCTCCTATACCATGAGCTGCCACCTTTCTTAAGAGTCTCTTGTGAGGTACTCTATTGAAGGCCTTACTGAAATCCAAGTAAACTATATCATATTCTTTATCACTGTCTACTGCCTCAAATGTTTTATTGAAAAACGTCAGTAAATTTGTCAGGCAGGAACGACCTCTCGTGAACCCATGCTGAGATTCATTAATCAAATTATGTTCTTCAAGGTGACTTCTAATAATATCAGCTATAATTGATTCTAATAATTTGCCTCCTGTAGACGTGAGGCTTATTGGACGGTAATTTGCTGGAATGGACTTATCCCCTGATTTGAATATAGGAACTACATTAGCTATCTTCCACATCTCTGGCACAACACCAGTTAGGATGGACGTATTAAACACATTCGTTAATGGCTGACTAAGTTCCATCTTGCATTCTTTAAGAACCCTGGAAAACAACTCGTCGGGTCCCGGGGACTTATTTTGCTTCAGTTTATCTATCTGTTTGATAACCATGTCCCTCGTGACAGTAATATTAGTTAATTTGAATTCTTCAGGAACTAAATAATTGTTAATTTCTGGAATCTCATTTACATCTTCTTGTGTAAAGACTGACAAAAAATATTCATTAAATAGAGAACACATTTCCAGTTCGTTATCCGTCAGCTGTCCATTCCCAATTTTCAGAGGTCCTATCTTTTCCCTCACCTTCGTCCTATACACTTGAAAGAACCCTTTTGGATTAGTCTTTGATTCATTAGCAACCTTACTCTCATAGTCACGTTTAGCCTTTCTAATCCCCTTTTTTACTTCTCTTTTAAACTGAACATATTGGTCAATAAGGTTAACATCTCTTTTGATGCGCCTATAAATTCCTCTTTTCTCCCCTAATAGATGTTTTAGCCTACTGTTAATCCATTTGGGATCGTTATTATTTGACCTAAACTCTCTCTGGGGAATAAATATACTCTGTGCACGTTGTACATTATTAAGAAAAAAAACATAAACGCAGATCCCATCGTAATCGTTAGCTAGATTACTGCAGTCGAGATTAGACAGGTGTTCTCTAAGTCCAATACAATCGGCAGAACGAAAATCAGGAACTTTTACCGTATTATCCCTATTCTCGTACTCCCAGGTAATATTAAAAGTAATGGATTTGTGATCACTTGATCCAAGCTCTTCAGTGATCTCCAGATTATTTACAAGGGTTTCTTTATTTGACAAGACTAGGTCGACCAAATTATTACCTCTGGTAGGCTCCGTCACACGCTGCGTCAGAAAACAGTCTTGAACTACTTCCATAAAGTCACTGTACTCAGATTACCGGTCAAAGAAGTTAGTTTAGTTTGATATCTTTATTATGCACCCCATACCCATCCTGTGGGCGGTAGTCAAAAGATTACAGAGGTACATAATGGGTCCAGGGACTGGACCCCAAAGTTATGATAGCTGAGCAAGTTACAAAGGTAATGAACTAACAAGCTACAAAGGTAATGAACTCACAAGTTACAAAGGTAATGAAACATGTAAGTAAATTTACTTACTTACGTTTATACATTGTTACAATCATGAACAAATTATAACGCAATGAACACTTCACTAGTCTACACCCGGTCACAACTGTAATGAGTTCTTGTTGCAAATTTTATTGTTGGGGTCGGTATATTACACCTAGAATCAGTTTTTCTTGACCTTCAAGAAACTCTACCGAAACAGATTCTGTTAATGATCCATCTATTTTTATGCCTGTTTTTATGCAGCAATTAATATTTTCTCTTACATATAATGCAACTCCACTCCCTTTCCCATTATATCTATCTACATGGAACAACTTAAACCCCTGAATATGACACTCAGCAATCATTTCGGGCAAATTAGGTCAGTTTTGTCCCAGGCTGCGGCCCACACCAGTCGACTAACACCCAGGTACCCATTTTACTGATGGATGAACAGGGACAGGGACAACAGGTGTCTTATGGAAACACGTCCTAATGTTTCACCACAGGAGATTCGACCAGACTCAGTGTGAGCTGAGTGCCAGGACGACTCTTTACTTACAGTCGTCATCAGGCTGTGCACTGTTCAGCAGCACAGAATAATGAGAAAAAATGAGAATGTAGCGTTGACACGAGGATCTCACCCTGAATGCAGAAGAGGCAGACGAAAGCCAGCTAAACTGGTCCCCCGACAACATTTGGAGTCGGGTGGGAGAGGCCCCACAGTTTGCCGGTTCACCATTTGGAGAAGACCCGGGCCGGATGTACCGGCGAACCTACAACAACAACCCCACAGTTTGTGGATAGCATAAGATAGTAAGTTTATTCAGGTATACACAAATACAGTTACATAGATTATCATACATAGCAGCATATGTGTAGAGAACCTAGGATTCAAATTCAAATTCTTTATTTCTAGTAATATTACAAAGTGGAGTGTACTTATATTATTATACATTTTATGAAGTAGATATTACAAGATGGCCAATAGTATACCTAGGTACGCCTAGGCTTTTCAGGCAGTCTTATGATAGGCCTTACTCAATAGTGACACAATGATTATACTGATATTAAGGTTAGGTAATTGTAGTGATTAACTAGGTTTACAAAATTGAGGTTTACAAAATTGAGGTACTGAAATTCAAACATTTAAGAATTTAACAATTAGTTTAAGAATTTAACAATTAGTTTAAGAATTTAACAATTAGTTTAAGAATTTAACAATTAGTTTAAGAATTTAACAATTAGTTTATATATTAATGGTAAAGGTGAAGTATTGGCATAATACCATTTCTATATTGGAGTGTCTTAAGCAAACTTATGACTAGCTTAAGAATTATGAAGCCATAGTTGTATGAGAATTTTGGTTACAGTCATGTGCAAATTAAGGGGAATCACAGATATCAATAAGTGTATTTTGCTGTGGATATGTGCAAGATAAAGTAGTTTTCATGTGGTTAGCTACCGGTTGGGTGCGTATGTGAGATAAAATGTTTTTTAACGGTGCTTTTGAAGATGGTGGTTGAGTCTGCAGTTCTAGAGTTTTCAGGCAGGGAGTTCCAGATTTTAGGCCCTTTTATGTGCATTGAATTTTTGTATAGATTTTGTCGGACACGGGGAATGTCAAAGAGATGTTTGTGTCTGGTATTATGTCTATGGGTCCTGTCACAACTGTCAAGAAAGTGTTTTAGCTCAGGGTTAAAGTTGGAATTTATGGTTCTATAAATGTAGATTGCAGAGTAGTAAGTATGGATGTTCTGAACAGTGAGTAGGTTTAGGTCTTTGAAGAGTGGGGGGTGTGCTGCCTATCGTTGGATTGCGTGATAATTCTTACTGCGGCTTTTTGTTGGGTTATTATTGGCTTTAGGTGGGTAATTGCTGTCGATCCCCATGCTCAAATGGCATATGTGAGGTAGGGATAGATGAGTGAATAGTATAGTGTGAGTAGGGCTGATTGTGGTACATAATACCGTATCTTAAAGAGGATCCCCACAGTTTTGGACACTTTCTTTGTTATGTGTTGGATATGGGTGCTGAATTTCAGGCTGCTGTCAAGGTGAAGGCCCAGGAATTTGCCCTCATTATGTTTAGCAATAGGAGTAGTGTTGATCTTAATGTTTAATTGTGAATCACCTGCTCTGTCGCCAAACATAATATAGAAGGTCTTATCAGTGTTGAGTGTAAGTTTATTGGCTGTTATCCATGTTGATATTTTTAATAATTCGTCGTTAACAATGGTGTTGAGCATGGCAAGATTTGGGTGGGAGATGACATAAGTTGTGTCGTCAGCAAAGAGTATTGGTTTCAGGTGTTGTGATACATTGGGAAGATCATTGATGTATAAGAGGAAGAGCAGGGGACCAAGGACACTTCCTGCGGTACTCCGGTGTCAAGTGGTCGTGTCGTGGAGGATGTCTTTAATGGTGACATACTGATACCTATTAGTGAGGTAGGATTTGAAGTATGCAAGTGCATGACCTCTTATTCCGTAGTGGTCAAGTTTGTGGAGTAGGATGCCGTGGTTTACTGTGTCGAAAGCTTTCCTTAAGAACATAAGAACATAAGAAAGAAGGAACACTGCAGCAGGCCTACTGGCCCATGCGAGGCAGGTCCAAATCTCCAACGGCTTAAGCCAATGCCCCTACCCAGCCAGGTCAGGTTACATTCACTTAAGGAAGGAGCACTGCATCTGACCTAGTAGCACAAGCTAGTCAGGACCAATTCACACCCAACCGCACCCACTCATATAATTGTCCAGCCGACCACCTGGTCAGGTCACTTCCACTTAAGGAATTAGTACAGGTCAGGTTACATTCACTTAAGGAAGGAGCACTGCATCTGACCTACTACAAGCTAGTCAGATCCAAACTCACACCCATCCACACCCACCCATGTATTTATCTAACCTATTTTAAAACTACACAACGTCTTAGCATCTATGACGGTACTCGGGAGTTTGTTCCACTCATCCACAACTCTATTACCAAACCAGTGCTTTCCTATATCCTTCCTGAATCTGAACTTTTCCAACTTGAAACCATTGCTGCGAGTCCTGTCTTGGTTGGATATTTTCAGCACGCTATTTACATCCCCTTTGTTTATTCCTGTTTTCCATTTGTACACCTCAATCATATCCCCCCTAATTCTACGCCTTTCTAGAGAGTGCAGATTCAGGGCCCTCAGTCTATCCTCATAGGGAAGATTTCTGATACAAGGGATCAACTTTGTCATCCTCCTTTGTACGTTTTCCAGTGCATTTATATCCATTCTGTAATACGGTGACCAGAACTGTGCAGCATAATCTAAATGAGGCCTAACCAAAGATATATAGAGTTGAAGAACAACCTGAGGACTTCATTATTTATACTTCTTGATATGAAGCCAAGGATTCTGTTAGCTTTATTGCGAACACTTATGCACTGTTGTCTAGGCTTCAGATTACTACTAACCAGAACTCCTAAATCCTTCTCGCAATTACAAGTAATAAGATCTGTATTATTCAGCTTATATGTGGCATGGTTATTGTCCTGCCCAACATTTAGAACTTTGCATTTGTTTACATTAAACTGCATCTGCCACTTCTCCGACCACTGCATCAGTCTATTCAAATCATCCTGGAGTGCTCTAATGTCCTCATTTGAATGAATTGGACGGCCTATTTTGGTGTCATCAGCAAATTTA
>WNWK01044288.1:0-15156 GCA_009830355.1 Cherax destructor | reverse complement strand
CTTTTTTCAGGAGGATTCTTGCTAAGACTTCAGAGATGGTGAAGCTGCCTTTGTTTTGTTTAATTGTGTTAGAAACAGGATAAGTGCTGATTCAAGGCTTTTGCGTCTACGGGTTAGTTTCTTTGATTAGTCGGGCGTCTTTAATTTCATGAGATGATTGTTGGAATTTCGGTGTTGTAGGGGCGTTGTTCAGGTTATCTTTTCTGCATGCATTAATGTGTTATTGATGCGTGTTTCGGGTTTCTTGTGTTTCTCCTAATTTGACGCCTCCACAGGGTATAGTGTAGACCCCTCGTTGATGGTTATGGTTTGGTTTAGCCCTGGTTAGACCCTTAATAATACTGGAAAATGGCCATTTATTTGAAAATATTTTAAAAAGGGATGCAACCCTGTTTGGGAAAAACTATAATTTTGTTTGGAGGGGTGTTGGGGGGAAAAAATATCTAAGGTTTTTTTCCCTTTTGATGAAAAAGGGGGGAAAGTAAATGTAAAGGGTTTGGTGAATGTATGTACATTCCTCGTAAAGAAACTCTAAAAAGTGAAAGAAAAGAAGTCCAGCGGTTATTTACAGCTTTATACATAAGAACATAAGAAAGGGGGGCACTGCACAGGCCTGTTGGCCCATTCTGGGGCCCTTACCCCCACCCCACCAACAGAATATTTGTTCAACCAATTTTCAATGCCCAAAAAAATAAGCTTTGATAATTTTATTTACTCATGTGAAATTTCCCCACTAAAACCCAACCCCCTTTCACTCATGAATTTATCCAACCAAAATTTTAAAAACTACCCAAGGTCCTTGCTTAATAACCCTACTAGGCAGACTGTTCCATTCATCAACTACCCTATTTCCAAACCAATACTTTCCTATATCCTTCTAAATCTAAACTTATCTAACTTGAATCCATTATTGGGGTTCTCTCTTGGAGAATACCCTCAAGACCTTTTTATATCCCCTTTGTTAATACCCATTTTCCACTTGTATACCTCGATCATGTCTCCTCATTCTAGTCTACAAGTGAATGTAATTTAAGGGTCTTCAATCTTTCTTCGTAAGGAAGATTTCTAATGCTATGTATTAATTTAGTCATTCTACGCTGAATGTTTTCTAACGAATTTATGTCCATTCTGTAATATGGAGACCAGAACTGAGCTGCGTAATCTAGGTGAGGCCTTACTAATGATGTATAAAGCTGTAATATAACGTCTGGACTTCTGTTGCTAACAAACATCATTAGTAAGGCTTTTGATAGAGTACCACATCAGAGACTGTTAAAGAAAGTGGCTGCTCACGGCATTGGAGGAAAAGTGTTTTCATGGATCGAGTCATGGCTCACCAATAGGAAGCAGAGGGTGTGCATTAATGGGGTTAAATCTGAGTGGGGATCTGTAACAAGTGGCGTTCCACAGGGATCGGTTTTGGGCCCGTTGTTGTTTATAATATATATAAATGACAGTGGAAAAATAAACACATAAGCAGTATAATGTGATCCTTTATTGACAACGTTTCGCCCACGCAGTGGGCTTTATCGAGTCACAGACAGATCTACCAGGTAGATCTGTCTGTGACTCGATAAGCCACTGCGTGGGCAAACTTGTCAATAAAGGATCACGTCTGCTTTATGTGTTTATTTTTCCATTGTGTCGGTATTTTATACCATTTATTTCCATATATAAATGACCTTGACGAGGGAATTACTAGTGATATGAGCAAATTCGCTGATGACACGAAGATAGGTAGGATAATCGATTCAGACGTAGATGTCACGGAACTTCAGGAGGATTTAGACAAACTCAATTCCTGGTCAGAAAAATGGCAGATGCAGTTCAATGTAGATAAATGCAAAGTTCTAAAGCTCGGGAATGTTCATAACCCTAGCACCTACCAGCTTAATAATGTTAAATTAGACACATATGCAACACTTGGGTATCTTTATTGAGGAAACGTTTCGCCACACAGTGGCTTCATCAGTCCAATACAAAGTAGAAAGTAGTAATAAAAGGAGGAGTTTGAGGTAATCAGTCCCTCAGCCTGGAGTCGATGTGTTCAGTCCATCAATCTTGAAGTAAATACAACATAAGGCAAATAGAAGTTGCTTATATACTGTAGACAGGTGAGATGAAGCAGGAGGAGGCGGGGTCATAGGGTATCATCCACTAGTCAGTAAGTCTTGTCCAAAGGTTTGGACAAATGTTGAAGAATCCCTTAGTATCAAGATCCCAAGAAGTTGCGTGTCAGACAGGATGTAGATGAATGGTTCAGGAAGACAAGTTGTTAAATTGGACACATATGCAACACTTGGGTATCTTTATTGAGAAACGTTTCGCCACAACTTGTCGGTTCTCTGAACCATTCATCTACATCCGTCTGGACACAGCAACTTCTTGGGATCTTGATACTAAGGGATTCTTCAACATTTGTCAAACCTTTTTGGACAGGACTTACTTCGACTAGTGGATGATACCACTATGACCCCGCCTCCTCCTGCTTCATCTCCCTGTCTCAGTATATAAGCAACTTCTATTTGCCTTATTTTATTTACTTCAGGATTGATGGACTGAACACATCGACTCCAGCCAGACGTTACCTCAAACTCCTCCTTTATTACTACTTTCTACTTTGTATTGGACTGATGAACCACTGTGTGAGAAACGTTTCCTCAATAAAATCCAAGTGTTGCATATGTTCTAATTTAACAACTTGTGTTCTCTGAACCATTCATCTACAACTTAATAATGTTGAACTCAGCCGTAGAGAATGCGAAAAGGATCTGGGGGTTATGGTGCAGCAACCTCCCAAAACCAAGTCAGCAATGCCTAAGCGTAAGAAATAAAGCAAATAGATTACTGGGATTTATATCCAAGAAGTGTAAGCAACAGAAGTCCAGCGGTTATATTACAGCTTTATACATCATTAGTAAGGCCTCACCTAGATTATGCAGCTCAGTTCTGGTCTCCATTTTACAGAATGGATATAAATTCGTTAGAAAACATTCAGCGACGAATGACAAGTTAATTCATAGCAATTGAAATCTTCCGTATGAAGAAAGATTGGGAACCCATAAATTACATTCATAAGAACATAAGAATGGAGGAACACTGCAGAAGGCCTACTGGCCCATACAAGGCAGGTCCTTATCAAAACCACCACTACCTAAAAATTTATTCCATACTCACGACAAATCAAACCAGCCCTCCCACTCATATATTTGTCCAATCCTTTTAAAGCCACCCAAGGTCCTAGCCTCTATCACAGTACTCGGAAGATTGTTCCACGCATCTACAACTCTGTTCGAAAACCAGTACTTGCCTATGTCCTTTCTAAATCTAAATTTATCCAATTTAAATCCGTTATTTCTCGTTCTTACTTGGTTCGATATCCTCAGTATTTTATTAATATCTCCTTTGTTTATGCCCATCATCCACTTGTACACCTCGATGATATCTCCCCTCATTCTACGTCTCTCCAGAGAGTGGAGATTCAACGCTCTAAGTCTATCTTCATACGGGAGATTTCTTATACTGTAAATCATTTTAGTCATTCTTCTTTGTATGTTCTCCAATGAATCTATATCCATCCTGTAGTAAGGAGACCAAAACTGAGCTGCATAATCCAAATGAGGTCTCACTAGTGATGTATAGAGCTGTAAAATAACTTTTGGACTTCTGTTGCTTATACTTCTTGAAATAAATCCTAGTAATCTGTTAGCCTTATTGCGCACACTTAGGCACTGTTGTCTTGGCTTTAGATTTCTGCTTACCATGACTCCCAAGTCTTTTTCACATTCTGTATGATCAAGCTCAACTTCACCTAGTTTATAAATTCGAGGGATATTTTCATTACCAACGACAAGCACCTTACACTTGTCCACATTGAACTTCATCTGCCACTTTTCAGACCAAGACATTAATTTATCCAAATCCTCCTGGAGTTCACTGTTATCCTCCTCAGAATGAATTATACGGCCTATTTTTTGTATCATCAGCAAATTTACTCATGTCACTTGCAATTCCTTCATCAAGGTCATTAATGTAAATTATGAACAACAATGGGCCCAAAACTGATCCTTGTGGAACGCCACTAGTGACAAATCCCCATTCAGATTTGACCCCATTAATGGAAACTCTCTGCTTTCTATTGGTAAGCCATGCCTCTATCCATGCTAGAACTTTACCTCCTATACCATGAGCTGCCACCTTTCTTAAGAGTCTCTTGTGAGGTACTCTATCGAAGGCCTTACTGAAATCCAAGTAAACTATATCATATTCTTTATCACTGTCTACTGCCTCAAATGTTTTATTGAAAAACGTCAGTAAATTTGTCAGGCAGGAACGACCTCTCGTAAACCCATGCTGAGATTCATTAATCAAATTATGTTCTTCAAGGTGACTTCTGATAATATCAGCTATAATTGATTCTAATAATTTGCCTACTATAGACGTGAGGCTTATTGGACGGTAATTTGATGGAATGGACTTATCCCCTGATTTGAATATAGGAACTACATTAGCTATCTTCCACATCTCTGGCACAACACCAGTTAGGATGGACGTATTAAACACATTCGTTAATGGCTGACTAAGTTCCATTTTGCATTCTTTAAGTACCCTGGAAAACAACTCGTCGGGTCCCGGGGACTTATTTTGCTTCAGTTTATCTATCTGTTTGATAACCATGTCCCTCGTGACAGTAATATTAGTTAATTTGAATTCTTCAGGAACTGAATAATTGTTAATTTCTGGAATCTCATTTACGTCTTCTTGTGTAAAGACTGACAAAAATAGTCATTAAATAGAGAACACATTTCCAGTTCGTTATCCGTCAGCTGTCCATTCCCAATTTTCAGAGGTCCTACCTTTTCCCTCACCTTCGTCCTGTACACTTGAAAGAACCCTTTTGGATTAGTCTTTGATTCATTAGCAACCTTAATCTCATAGTCACGTTTAGCCTTTCTAATCCCCTTTTTACTTCTCTTTTCAACTGAACATATTGGTCAATAAGGTTAACATCTCCTCTTTTGATGCGCCTATAAATTCCTCTTTTCTCCCCCAATAAATGTTTTAGCCTCCTGTTAATCCATTTGGGATCGTTATTATTTGACCTAAATTCTCTCTGGGAATAAACATACTCTGTGCACGTTGTACATTATTAAGAAACAAATCATAAACGCAGATCCCATCGTAATCGTTAGCTAGATTACCCAGTCGAGATTAGACAGGTGTTCCTAAGTCCAATATAATCGGCAGAACGAAAATCAGGAACTTTTACCGTATTATCCCTATTCTCGTACTCCCATGTAATATTAAAAGTAATGGATTTGTGATCACTAGCTCCAAGCTCTTCAGTGATCTCCAGATTATTTACAAGAGTTTCTTTATTTGACAAGACTAGGTCGAGCAAATTATTACCTCTGGTAGGCTCCGTCACACACTGCTTCAAAAACAGTCCTGAACTACTTCCATAAAGTCACTGGACTCCAGATTACCGGTCAAAGAAGTCCAGTCAATTTGACTAAAGTTAAAATCCCCTACTAACACTACGTTATTGTGCCTAGAAGCCCTAACAATTTCGTCCCAAAGAAGTCTCCCTCTATCGTGATCCAAGCCTGGAGGTCGGTATATTACACCTAGAATCAGTTTTTCTTGACCTTCTAGAAACTCTACCCAAACAGATTCTGTTAATGATCCATCTATTTTTATGCCTGTTTTTATGCAGCAATTTATATTTTCTCGTACATACAATGCAACTCCATTATATCTATCTACATGGAACAACTTAAACCCCTGAATATGACACTCAGCAATCATATCCCGACTCTTGGTATTATACCATGTTTCAGTTATTGCAATGACATCAAAGTTCCCAGCACATGCTACCAAACGTAATTCGTTAATTTTATTTCTGGCGCTTCGACAGTTAGTATAAAATACATTGATATGTATCTTCTTGTGAACCTTTTTCAGCTTTTGTTTTACACAATTTCTGTTACTATCATTACCCTGTGTCACTCGATTACTGTTATTGTTATGATTTATGATATCAAAGCCTGAATCAATATTTTGGCCCTCATTATTTACCATTCCTAAACCCATACCTCTAACTAATCCTAGTTTAAAGCCCTAACAACATCCTCAACTGAGCTAGAGAGAAATTCTACACCTGCCCTGGATAAGTGAACCCCATCCCTGGCATACATGTCATTTCGGCCATAGAAGTGGTCCCAGTTGTTAATGAATGGGACTGCATTATCCTTACAGTGTTTGTCCAGCCAGCAATTTATACCAATCGCTCTGGACAGCCATTCATTTCCAACACCCCTTCTTGGCAAAATGCCACATATAACAGGGCTCCCTCCCTTCTTCCTAATGATGTCTATTGCTGCCTTATACCTACTAACTAAATCCTCACTTCTACGCTTGGATACATCATTGCCTCCAGCACTGAGGCAGATAATAGGATTGATCCCATTACCATGCATGATGTTGTCAAGTCGGCTAACAATGTCTTCCATCCCAGCCCCAGGAAAGCAAACCCTCTGTCTCCTACTCCTATCTTTCAAGCAGAAGGCCCTATCCATATATCTAACTTGGCTATCCCCAACAACAACAATGTTTTTACCTTCCTTGGTACAGTTCGTCGTGACGTTCCCAGTAGTCGACTCACATTCGTCTGGAAGCACAGAAAAGGAGTTCGAAGTTTCCACAGCAGTCTCTTTCTTCTTCGTCGTTACTACCTCTCCATTCGTCTTCTTGATCTTCAACTTCGTCCCATGCTGTCCGGCCACTGCCCAGGTTACCTTCTTGACCTGAGGACTCACAACAGGAGGACTACTACGAATCCTCTTGTTTCCTCCGTCAATCGCCATATCTCAAGCTTCGCTACCTCAATTCCTCCTTAAGCTGCTGGTAATTGCTCAATAGGGGGCATCTTGATTCAGTCCACAGGAGTACACTAGACACGTCTTCACTGAGCTAAGAACAGGTCACCACTGAGCTAAGAACAGGTCACCACTGAGCTAAGAACAGGTCACCACTGAACTAAGAACAGGTCACCACTGTGCTAAGAACAGGTCACCACTGACAAAGATAATGAAATGTGCTCTATTTTTAATAATTATTTTCTCTCGGTTTTCACTCAGGAAGACATTAATAATATCCCAAGAATTAGGTATTTTAGTGGGCCTGAAGAAGATAAATTATGTAGTATCACAGTCACTAGCGAAAGGTTATCAAACAGATAGACCGTTTGAAGCAAAATAAATCGCCAGGCCCTGATGAGCTTTTTCAAGGGTTCTTAAGGAATGCAAATAGAACTCTGTGAACCCTTAACTAACATTTTTAACCTATCTCTTCAAACAGGTGTAGTGCCGGATACGTGGAAGATGGCTAATGTAATTCCTATTTTTAAAGCAGGGGACAAGTCGTTACCATCAAATTACCGCCCAATAAGTCTAACATCAATTGTAGGCAAATTACTAGAGTCGATTATAGCTGATAACATAAGAAGCCATCTCGATAGGCATAATTTGATTAATGATACTCAGCATGGATTCACCAGGGCCGTTCCTGCCTAACAAAATTGTTAACTTTTTTCAGTGGGGCTTTTGAGGCAGTTGATAATGATAAAGAATTCGATATCGTTTATTTGGATTTTAGTAAGGCTTTTGATAGAGTACCACATCAGAGACTGTTAAAGAAAGTGGCTGCTCATGGCATTGGGGAAAAGTGTTGTCATGGATCGAGTCATGGCTCACCAATAGGAAGCAGAGGGTGTGCATAAATGGGGTTAAATCGGAGTGGGGATCTGTAACAAGTGGCGTTCCTCAGGGATCGGTTTTGGGCCCGTTGTTGTTTATAATATATATAAATGACCTTGACGAGGGAATTTCTAGTGATATGAGCAAATTCGCTGATGACACGAAGATAGGTAGGATAATCGATTCAGACGTAGATGTCAGTGAACTACAGGAGGATTTAGACAAACTCAATTCCTGGTCAGAAAAATGGCAGATGCAGTTCAATGTAGATAAATGCAAAGTTCTAAAGCTCAGGAGTGTCCATAACCCAAGCACTTATAAGTTAAATAACGTAGAACTTAGCCATACAGATTGCGAGAAGGACTTGGGGGTGATGGTAAGCAGCAACCTTAAACCAAGACAGCAATGCCTAAGCGTACGTAATAAGGCAAATAGATTACTGGGATTTATATCAAGAAGTGTTAGCAACAGAAGTCCAGACGTTATATTACAGCTTTATACATCATTAGTAAGGCCTCACCTAGATTACGCAGCTCAGTTCTGGTCTCCATATTACAGAATGGACATGAATTCGTTAGAAAACATTCAGCGTAGAATGACTAAATTAATACATAGCATTAGAAATCTTCCTTACGAAGAAAGATTGAAGACCCTTAAATTACATTCACTTGTAAGACGTAGAATGAGGTGAGACATGATCGAGGTATACAAGTGGAAAATGGGTATTAACAAAGGGGATATAAATAAGGTCTTGAGGGTATCTCTCCAAGAGAGAACCCGCAATAATGGATTCAAGTTAGATAAGTTTAGATTTAGAAAGGATATAGGAAAGTATTGGTTTGGAAATAGGGTAGTTGATGAATGGAACAGTCTGCCTAGTAGGGTTATTGAAGCAAGGACCTTGGGTATTTTAAATTTAGGTTGGATAAATTCATGAGTGAAAGGGGTTGGATTTGAGTGGGAATTGCACATGAGTAAATAAAATTATCAAAGCTTATTTTTTGGGTAGCATTGAAAATTAGGTTGAACAAATATTCTGTTGGTGGGATGGAATGTGAAGGACCTGCCTAGAATGGGCCAACAGGCCTGCTGCAGTGTTCCTCCTTTCTGTCACGAGGGACATGGTTATCAAACAGATAGATAAACTGAAGCAAAATAAGTCCCCGGGACCCGACGAGTTGTTTTCCAGGGTACTTAAAGAATGCAAAATGGAACTTAGTCAGCCATTAACGAATGTGTTTAATACGTCCATCCTAACTGGTGTTGTGCCAGAGATGTGGAAGATAGCTAATGTAGTTCCTATATTCAAATCAGGGGATAAGTCCATTCCATCAAATTACCGTCCAATAAGCCTCACGTCTATAGTAGGCAAATTATTAGAATCAATTATAGCTGATATTATCAGAAGTCACCTTGAAGAACATAATTTGATTAATGAATCTCAGCATGGGTTTACGAGAGGTCGTTCCTGCCTGACAAATTTACTGACGTTTTTCAATAAAACATTTGAAGCAGTAGACAGTGATAAAGAATATGATATAGTTTACTTGGATTTCAGTAAGGCCTTCGATAGAGTACCTCACAAGAGACTCTTAAGAAAGGTGGCAGCTCATGGTATAGGAGGTAAAGTTCTAGCATGGATAGAGGCATGGCTTACCAATAGAAAGCAGAGAGTTTCCATTAATGGGGTCAAATCTGAATGGGGATTTGTCACTAGTGGCGTTCCACAAGGATCAGTTTGGGCCCATTGTTGTTCATAATTTACCTAAATGACCTTGATGAAGGAATTGCAAGTGACATGAGTAAATTTGCTGATGATACAAAAATAGGCCGTATAATTCATTCTGAGGAGGATACCAGTGAACTCCAGGAGGATTTGGATAAATTAATGTCTTGGTCTGAAAAGTGGCAGATGAAGTTTAATGTGGACAAGTGTAAGGTGCTAGTCGTTGGTAATGAAAATATCCCTCGAATTTATAAACTAGGTGAAGTTGAGCTTGATCATACAGAATGTGAAAAAGACTTGGGAGTCATGGTAAGCAGAAATCTAAAGCCAAGACAACAGTGCCTAAGTGTGCGCAATAAGGCTAACAGATTACTAGGATTTATTTCAAGAAGTATAAGCAACAGAAGTCCAAAAGTTATTTTACAGCTCTATACATCACTAGTGAGACCTCATTTGGATTATGCAGCTCAGTTTTGGTCTCCTTACTACAGGATGGATATAGATTCATTGGAGAACATACAAAGAAGAATGACTAAAATGATTTACAGTATAAGAAATCTCCCGTATGAAGATAGACTTAGAGCATTGAATCTCACTCTCTGGAAAGACGTAGAATGAGGAGATATCATCGAGGTGTACAGGTGGATGATGGGCATAAACAAGGAGATATTAATAAAATACTGAGGATATCGAACCAAGTAAGAACGAGAAATAACGGATTTAAATTGGATAAATTTAGATTTAGAAAGGACATAGGCAAGTACTGGTTTTCGAACAGAGTTGTAGATGCGTGGAACAATCTTCCGAGTAGGGTGATAGAGGCTAGGACCTTGGGTGGCTTTAAAAAGAGATTGGACAAATATATGAGTGGGAGGGCTGGGTTTGATTAGTGTCGTGAGTACAGGAGTAAACTCTTAGGTAGTGGTGGTTTTGATAAGGACCTGCCTTGTATGGGCCAGTAGGCCTTCTGCAGTGTTCCTCCATTCTTATGTTCTTATGTTATGTTCTTATGTTAAGTGTAAGCAACAGAAGTCCAGCGGTTATATTACAGCTTTATACATCATTAGTAAGGCCTCACCTAGATTATGCAGCTCAGTTCTGGTCTCCATTTTACAGAATGGATATAAATTCGTTAGAAAACATTCAGCGACGAATGACAAAGTTAATTCATAGCATTAGAAATCTTCCGTATGAAGAAAGATTGAAGACCCTTATATTACATTCACTTGTAAGACGAAGAATGAGGGGAGACATGATAAGAACATAAGAATGGAGGAACACTGCAGAAGGCCTACTGGCCCATACAAGGCAGGTCCTTATCAAAACCACCACTACCTAAGAATTTACTCCTGTACTCACGACACTAATCAAACCCAGCCCCTCCCACTCATATATTTGTCCAATCTCTTTTTAAAGCCACCCAAGGTCCTAGCCTCTATCACCCTAATCGGAAGATTGTTCAAGGCATCTACAACTCTGTTCGAAAACCAGTACTTGCCTATGTCCTTTCTAAATCTAAATTTATCCAATTTAAATCCGTTATTTCTCGTTCTTACTTGGTTCGATATCCTCAGTATTTTATTAATATCTCCTTTCTTTATGCCCATCATCCACTTGTACACCTCGATGATATCTCCCCTCATTCTACGTCTCTCCAGAGAGTGGAGATTCAATACTCTAAGTCTATCTTCATACGGGAGATTTCTTATACTGTAAATCATTTTAGTCATTCTTCTTTGTATGTTCTCCAATGAATCTATATCCATCCTGTAGTAAGGAGACCAAAACTGAGCTGCATAATCTAAATGAGGTCTCACTAGTGATGTATAGAGCTGTAAAATAACTTTTGGACTTCTGTTGCTTATACTTCTTGAAATAAATCCTAGTAATCTGTTAGCCTTATTGCGCACACTTAGGCACTGTTGTCTTGGCTTTAGATTTCTGCTTATCATGACTCCCAAGTCTTTTTCACATTCTGTATGATCAAGCTCAACTTCACCTAGTTTATAAATTCGAGGGATATTTTCATTACCAACGACTAGCACCTTACACTTGTCCACATTGAACTTCATCTGCCACTTTTCAGACCAAGACATTAATTTATTCAAATCCTCCTGGAGTTCACTGTTATCCTCCTCAGAATGAATTATACGGCCTATTTTTGTATCATCAGCAAATTTACTCATGTCACTTGCAATTCCTTCATCAAGGTCATTAATGTAAATTATGAACAACAATAGGCCCAAAACTGATCCTTGTGGAACGCCACTAGTGACAAATCCCCATTCAGATTTGACCCCATTAATGGAAACTCTCTGCTTTCTATTGGTAAGCCATGCCTCTATCCATGCTAGAACTTTGCCTCCTATACCATGAGCTGCCACCTTTCTTAAGAGTCTCTTGTGAGGTACTCTATCGAAGGCCTTACTGAAATCCAAGTAAACTATATCATATTCTTTATCACTGTCTACTGCCTCAAATGTTTTATTGAAAAACGTCAGTAAATTTGTCAGGCAGGAACGACCTCTCATAAACCCATGCTGAGATTCATTAATCAAATTATGTTCTTCAAGGTGACTTCTGATAATATCAGCTATAATTGATTCTAATAATTTGCCTACTATAGACGTGAGGCTTATTGGACGGTAATTTGATGGAATGGACTTATCCCCTGATTTGAATATAGGAACTACATTAGCTATCTTCCACATCTCTGGCACAACACCAGTTAGGATGGACGTATTAAACACATTCGTTAATGGCTGACTAAGTTCCATTTTGCATTCATTAAGTACCCTGGAAAACAACTCGTCGGGTCCCGGGGATTTATTTTGCTTCAGTTTATCTATCTGTTTGATAACCATATCCCTCGTGACAGTAATATTAGTTAATTTGAATTCTTCAGGAACTGAATAATTGTTAATTTCTGGAATCTCATTTACGTCTTCTTGTGTAAAGACTGACAAAAATAGTCATTAAATAGAGAACACATTTCCAGTTCGTTATCCGTCAGCTGTCCATTCCCAATTTTCAGAGGTCCTACCTTTTCCCTCACCTTCGTCCTGTACACTTGAAAGAACCCTTTTGGATTAGTCTTTGATTCATTAGCAACCTTAAT
The DNA here is from genome assembly GCA_009830355.1 of Cherax destructor. Lineage (NCBI taxonomy): Eukaryota > Metazoa > Arthropoda > Malacostraca > Decapoda > Parastacidae > Cherax > Cherax destructor. The sequence goes on along the minus strand of WNWK01044288.1, from coordinate 2,555 downwards.
CTCATAGTCACGTTTAGCCTTTCTAATCCCCTTTTTTACTTCTCTTTTCAACTGGACATATTGGTCAATAAGGTTAACATCTCCTCTTTTGATGCGCCTATAAATTCCTCTTTTCTCCCCTAATAGATGTTTTAGCCTCCTGTTAATCCATTTGGGATCGTTATTATATGACCTAAATTCTCTCTGTGGAATAAACATACTCTGTGCACGTTGTACATTATTAAGAAAAATCATAAACGCAGATCCCATCGTAATCGTTAGCTAGATTACCCCAGTCGAGATTAGACAGGTGTTCCCTAAGTCCAATATAATCGGCAGAACGAAAATCAGGAACTTTTACCGTATTATCCCTATTCTCGTACTCCCAGGTAATATTAAAAGTAATGGATTTGTGATCACTTGCGCCAAGCTCTTCAGTGATCTCCAGATTATTTACAAGAGTTTCTTTATTTGACAAGACTAGGTCGAGCAAATTATTACCTCTGGTAGGCTCTGTCACACACTGCTTCAGAAAACAGTCCTGAACTACTTCCATAAAGTCACTGGACTCCAGATTACCGGTCAAAGAAGTCCAGTCAATTTGACTAAAGTTAAAATCCCCTACTATCACTACGTTATTGTGCCTAGAAGCCCTAACAATTTCGTCCCAAAGAGGTCTCCCTCTATCGTGATCCAAGCCTGGAGGTCGGTATATTACACCTAGAATCAGTTTTTCTTGACCTTCTAGAAACTCTACCCAAACAGATTCTGTTAATGATCCATCTATTTTTATGCCTGTTTTTATGCAGCAATTTATATATTCTCGTACATACAATGCAACTCCACCCCCTTTCCCATTATATCAGACACTACACCTGTTTGAAGAGATAGGTTAAAAATATTAGTTAAGGGTTCACAGAGTTCAATTTTGCATTCCTTAAGAACCCTTGAAAAAAGCTCATCAGGGCCTGGCGATTTATTTTGCTTCAAACGGTCTATCTGTTTGATAACCATTTCGCTAGTGACTGTGATACTACATAATTTATCTTCTTCAGGCCCACTAAAATACCTAATTCTTGGGATATTATTAGTGTCTTCCTGAGTGAAAACCGAGAGAAAATTATTATTAAAAATAGAGCACATTTCATTCTCTTTGTCAGTAAGATACCCATAATTATTTTTAAGGGGACCTATCTTATCTCTAACTTTTGTTCTGTACACCTGGAAAAAACTTTTTGGGATAGTTTTCGAATCCCTAGCAACTTATCAAGACCTTATTTTGTGCCTTATGCCTAAGAATGTAGACATAAACCATTTCCTTGTTAAATTAAATAGCTTAGCTCATTCTATAAATTTTACTGTTGAATACGAAGTAAATAACTCATTGCCCTTCCTAGATGTTTTTATTATTAAGGGTAACATTGATTTAAAATTTAAAATTTACAGAAAACCTACAAATAATTGTTCCTATGTACACTATTATTATTCACATCAAGATAGAGTTAAAGTGTCGGTTTCTCTTTAATGTTTTTGAGAGCTTTACGTATTTGTAGTCCAGAGTTCATAGATGAAGAAATCTCTAAAATTTATAAGAACATAACATAAGAAAGGAGGAACACTGCAGCAGGCCTGTTGGCCCATACTAGACAGGTCCTTCACAATCCATCCTACTAACAGAATAATTGCCCAACCTAATTTTCAATTCTACCCAAGAAATAAGCTTTGAAGGTTCTATTAACTCAAGTGCGAGTCACACTCAAATCCAACCCCTCTCACTCATTAATTTATCCAACCTAAATTTGAAACTACCCAAGGTCATAGCTTCAATGACTCTACTAGGCAGACTGTTCCACTCATCAACTACCCTATTTCCAAACCAATATTTTCCTATATCCTTTCTAAATCTAAACTTATAAGAACATAAGAAAGAACATAAGAAAGGAGGAACACTGCAGCAGGCCTGTTGGCCCATACTAGGCAGGTCTTTCACAATCCATCCCACTAACAGAATAATTGCCCAACCTAATTTTCAATTCTACCCAAGAAATAAGCTTTGAAGATTCTATTAACTCAAGTGCGAGTCCCACTCAAATCCAACCCCTTTCACTCATGAATTTATCCAACCTAAATTTAAAACTACCCAGGGTCCTTGCTTCAATAACCCTACTAGGCAGACTGTTCCACTCATCAACTACCCTATTTCCAAACCAATATTTTCCTATATCCTTTCTAAATCTAAGCTTATCCAATTTGAATCCATTATTGCAGGTTCTGTCTTGGAGAGATATCCTCAAGACCTTATTTATGTCCCCCTTATTAATACCCATCTTCCACTTATATACCTCGATCATGTCTCCCCTCATTCTTCGTCTTACAAGTGAATGTAATTTAAGGGTCTTCAATCTTTCTTCATACGGAAGATTTCTAAAATGGAGACCAGAACTGAGCTGCATAATCTAGGTGAGGCCTTACTAATGATGTATAAAGCTGTAATATAAGCGCTGGACTTCTGTTGCTTACACTTTTGATATAAATCCCAGTAATCTATTTGCTTTATTTCTTACGCTTAGGCATTG
>WNWK01044287.1:0-15157 GCA_009830355.1 Cherax destructor | reverse complement strand
TTGGGGGCCCTTTTTTGGTTAAAAATTTGGAAAACCATTTTTCAAATTTTTTTGGCGGGGGTTTTTATTCAGTTTTTGAAAGTTCTTTGAAAACCCTTTTGGGCCCTTTAAAAATTTTTTTTTTTTGGAATTTATTTAAAATTCTGGTTTTGGGAACGTCAAGTTTCCTAATTTAATGCTGGTTTTTTTTCCTGAGAAAACATAAGTTTTAAAATGCTGTTTCTTCCCCTTGAAAACCTTTTCAGTCTTTACCCCCCTTGGTTTTCCCCCAAAACTTAGTCCTTTTATGTGGGTTTTTCTTTTTGGGAAATAATTCCTAATGTGTTCCCCCGTTTTGGAAAGTACGTTTATGCTAGTTCTCTGGGAAACTATCAGTCCTTTGTTTGTTCTCTGGGAAACTATCGTCCTATATGCTGGTTTTTTTGGGAAAACTATCAGTCCTATATGCTGGTTCTTGGGAAAACTATCGCCCTATATGCTGGTTCTTGAAAAACTATCAGCCCTTTTGCTGGTTTTTGGGAAAACATCATCCTATATGTTTGTTCTTGGGAAAACTATCATTTCTATATGCTGGTTCTCTGGGAAAAACTATCAGTCCTATATGCTGGTTCTTAAAAACTATCATTTCTATATGCTGGTTCTTGGGAAAACTATCATTTTATATGCGGTTCTCTGGGAAAACTATCAGTCCTATATGCTGGTTCTCTGGGAAAACTATCAGTCCTAATGCTTTTCTCTGGGAAAACTTCAGTCCTATAGCTGGTTCTCTGGGAAAACTATCATTTCCTATATGTTTGTTCTCGGGGAAAACTTCAGTCCTAATGCTGGTTTTTGGGAAAACATCAGTCCTATATGCTGGTTTTTGGGAAAACTTTTAAAAAAACTATCAGTCCTATATGCTGGTTCTCTGGGAAAACTATCAGTCCTATATGCTAGTTCTCTGGGAAAACTATCAGTCCTATATGCTGGTTCTCTGGGAAAACTATCAGTCCTATATGCTAGTTCTCTGGGAAAACTATCAGTCCTATATGCTGGTTCTCTGGGAAAACTATCAGTCCTATATGCTGGTTCTCTGGGAAAACTGTCAGTCCTATATGCTAGTTCTCTGGGAAAACTATCAGTCTATATGCTGTTCTCTGGAAAACTATCAGTCCTATATGCTGGTTCTCTGGGAAAACTATCAGTCCTATATGCTGGTTCTCTGGGAAAACTATCAGTCCTATATGCTGGTTCTCTGGGAAAACTATCAGTCCTATATGTGGTTCTCTGGGAAAACTATCAGTCTATATGCTGGTTCTTGGGAAAACTATCAGTCCTATATGCTGTTCTCTGGGAAAACTATCAGTCCTATATGCTGTTCTCTGGAAAACTATCAGTCCATATGCTAGTTCTCTGGGAAAACTATCAGTCCTATATGCTAGTTCTCTGGGAAAACTATCAGTCCTATATGCTAGTTCTCTGGGAAAACTATCAGTCCTATATGCTGGTTCTCTGGGAAAACTATCAGTCCTATATGCTAGTTCTCTGGGAAAACTATCAGTCCTATATGCTGGTTCTTGGGAAAACTATCAGTCCTATATGCTGTTCTTGGGAAACTATCAGTCCTATATGCTGGTTCTCTGGGAAAACTATCAGTCCTATATGCTGTTCTCTGGGAAAACTATCAGTCCTATATGCTGTTCTCTGGGAAAACTATCAGTCCTATATGCTGGTTCTCTGGGAAAACTATCAGTCCTATATGCTAGTTCTCTGGGAAAACTATCAGTCCTATATGCTGGTTCTCTGGGAAAACTATCAGTCCTATATGCTGGTTCTCTGGGAAAACTGTCAGTCCTATATGCTAGTTCTCTGGGAAAACTATCAGTCATATATGCTAGTTCTCTGGAAAAACTATCAGTCCTATATGCTGGTTCTCTGGGAAAACTGTCAGTCCTATATGCTAGTTCTCTGGGAAAACTATCAGTCATATATGCTAGTTCTCTGGAAAAACTATCAGTCCTATATGCTGGTTCTCTGGGAAAACTATCAGTCCTATATGCTAGTTCTCTGGGAAATCTATCAGTCCTATATGCTGGTTCTCTGGGAAAACTATCAGTCCTATATGCTGGTTCTCTGGGAAAACTATCAGTCCTATATGCTAGTTCTCTGGGAAAACTATCAGTCCTATATGCTGGTTCTCTGGGAAAACTATCAGTCCTATATGCTGGTTCTCTGGGAAAACTATCAGTCCTATATGCTGGTTCTCTGGGAAAACTATCAGTCCTATATGCTGGTTCTCTGGGAAAACTATCAGTCCTATATGCTGGTTCTCTGGGAAAACTATCAGTCTATATGCTAGTTCTCTGGAAAACTATCAGTCCTTATGCTGGTTCTCTGGGAAAACTATCAGTCCTATATGCTGGTTCTCTGGGAAAACTATCAGTCCTATATGCTGGTTCTCTGGGAAAACTATCAGTCCTATATGCTGGTTCTCTGGGAAAACTATCAGTTCTATATGCTGGTTCTCTGGGAAAACTATCAGTCCTATATGCTGGTTCTCTGGGAAAACTATCAGTCCTATATGCTGGTTCTCTGGGAAAACTATCAGTCCTATATGCTAGTTCTCTGGGAAAACTATCAGTCCTATATGCTGGTTCTCTGGGAAAACTATCAGTCCTATATGCTGGTTCTCTGGGAAAACTATCAGTCCTATATGCTGGTTCTCTGGGAAAACTATCTAGCCAAATTCTAAACTTCACAGAATGCATCATTTTATAAAAAGAATTCTAACGTAAATGTTAGTATATTTTTTTTTTCTTACCGAGGCCTACCTTCCCCAGTACGATGTCAAGTGATCTTCACTTCACCTGTTACATAACATAAACTTTGCTAATTTTTTTCATCTCACGTCCTGCCATATAGTATTTTTATCGCCTTACTCGATCTCTGACTTTCAGCTCACCTCTACTCATTGTGTCTCTTCTGATTTTCTTCTCTCCTCTGGCGTTTCGTTATATCGGATCTCTGTTTTCTCTTTCGGTCACCTCTACTCTTAATGATCGGATCTTCTGATTTTCTCCCTGCTTCTCTCTCTGGGTCATCTCTCGTTAATGATCAGGATCTCTTCTGATTTTCTCCCAGCTTCTCTCTCTGGGTCATCTCTCGTTAATGATCAGGATGGACATAACATAGTCTAGAATTGTCTCTGCGAACTGCAGGTTAGATGAGTATTTCGTGATACACTTCTCACTTATTTCCTGGAAATAACAGCTGTTAGGAAATGTGTTCGTTCAAACTGTAACAAAGTAATTCATTTATATTAGTGTTTCAATTAAGGATGAGACGATAAACAAATTGTTGGTTAGGTTAGTTAAGGTAAGGTTTGTCAGGAAACAGGACAGGTGTTTCCTGACGCGGGTCTTAGTCAGATGATGACCCATGACCCAGCCGTTGGAGCTTTTGGTCATCTGACTGAGGCCTTCCGCTGGCTTACCGGTCCACCCCTTTAAAAATTATGGTTATAGTTAAAACCCTTTTTTTTTTTTAAATACTTGAACTTAAAGTTTTTATAAGATAAATGAAATTTGTATATTGCATCTTTATTTTAAAAAAATCCCTTTACTAAAATCAAATTGAAGGAAATTAAAAACACCATTATAAAAGAAATATACAATAAAGTTTAAGCAAAAAATTATGTTACAATACAGGGAAATGAAGTATGATTATTTGCCCAACTTTTAGTATAGCATATATTATTTTTTTTTTTTAAATCTACATTTTTTTATTTGAATAAACATATAGAAATCCTAGTTGTTTCATTTTATGAATAATGTATTACTTTCTCTATTCCGAATAGTTTATGAAATTTACTTGTGTGATAAATATATTTTCTTTACCTATTTTCGATACATACTAGAACCCAAATAGCAATAGTGAACCTAATCAAGACAAAGAGCTAAACGGGGTCTTAAAAATCATAGCACTCCAATGAACGTTTTAAGTCATTATTAAAAAAAATAATGGAAGTAAACCCAATTCAGTTAAGCTAAGTGGTCGGTCATTCACTCATTCAGTGACAACAAGTGTCCCTTAATTTTAAACCCCTTAAAGTAAAACAAAATCCTCCCAAGTTTCATGCTAAAGTTAAAGTTTTTTCTCAATTTATGAAGCATAAACAAAATTAAGCTTAGGTTGAAAGTTTTACCTAATTATATAAGAACATAAGAAAGAAGGAACACTGCAGCAGGCCTACTGGCCATGCGAGGCAGGTCCAATTCTCCCACCGGCTTAAGGCAATGCCTTAACCTAGTCAGGTCAGTCACAATCACTTGTATTTCAATTATCTCTAATATTAAAAAACAGTTTTTACCCATTTCCACAAAATAAAGTTAAAAAAAAAAAAAAAATTACTATATTAAGTTTGTATTTTAACATCTCTATTAAATATTTTTTAGTTTATAATGATATAAAAAGATACGTAAGCAAACACTAGCATATATTTATTAAAAAAAAAGTTTCCGTCCTGGAACCTTGATTACGTCTAACACAGTTCCAAAATACCAGTTTATATAGGCGCAGAGAGAAGTGTGAGTGACACATAATGACCTGAAAATGACCTATTTGACATGAGGTCAGGTAAGCAATGAGGTCATGTGATTTCTGTTTGTTAGGTAGATGGTACTTTACCAGGTTGAGTATCATGTTTCCAGTGACTGTACTTTACCAGGTTGAGTATCATGTTTCCAGTGACTGTACTTTACCAGGTTGAGTATCAAGTTTACAGTGATTGTACTTTACCAGGTGACTGTACTTTACCAGGTGACTGTACTTTACCAGTGACTGTACTTTACCAGTGACTGTACTTTACCAGTGACTGTACTTTACCAGTGACTGTACTTTACCAGTGACTGTACTTTACCAGGTTGAGTATCATGTTTCCAGTGATTTTGAAACTCAACCATGACCTCATTATATACGTGACCTCATCTCAAATATGTTTTTTTTTTCAGGTCACTATGTATCACTCATGCCCCACTCTCCCCTTATATATACTTATAAATATATTCTAAACCATGTGTTTTAGATATGAACTAGGTTTCAGTGTAACGTTTTCCAATAAATATGTCTTAGTTTTTGCTTACGTGACTTTTTAAAACCAATTTGTCAGTTTCGATCACCAAGGTTTATACCACACTGGTTGTAATCTCCCATCCTGAAACATTTATTAAAAAGCTTTGAGTTTTAACTCTCTTCTTATACTCTCCAAACCGTAAATAATTATAAAGAAGAAAAGGTAAGCAGCATGTAGTTAGTCCTTAGCTTAAGATCACATCTAGATAATAACTTCCTTTGATATCCTTTTTTTTATTCTTGGTGAGACATTAATAATGTGGCTTCTCAAGAGTATAATCCTTTATCCTCAGTGGCAAATGATTAAAACGCACGAATTTGCAATAAGGAAACTATCTCCTGGGTGTTACGAGCAGCAATTCATTAGATTACATGGCTTGTTTTAAGCCTCTACCTTCCATCCATTAAACTCTGTAAAGGGTTCTTATTGAGACCGTATCACAGTTCCTCGTAAAATGTTGATAGAGTGCCTGAGGGCCACACCCTTCAGCCTCGCCTCTCACTGCTGAGTATGTTGCTGCTGCTGCTGCTGCTGTTGCTGTTGCTGCTGCTGCTGTTGCTGCTGCTACTGCTGCTCTTGGCTCGCCCATCACTGCTGAGCATATATTTTTGTTGTTGCTGCTGTTGGTATTTTTGCTGTTATTGTTTCTTTTGCTGTTATTGCTGTTGTTGCTGATGACTCGCCTCCCACTGCTGAGCGTGATGTTATTGTCGCTACAGCTGCTGCTGCTGGTTCACCTCTCGCTGTTATTGTTGCTGCTGCCACTACTGCTGCGTCTAGCTCGCCTACAGATGCTGAGAGTAATGATGTTCCTGCCTCTGCCAACACATCCATTGATGTAACTGTGGTGCCAATCACCGCTGAAGTCATCACCGTCTTCTAGTTCACAACTGTAGTTCTTTTAGGGTTCTCCCACCCAATGTCTGCTCTGGATGAAGTTGCTAATTGTTTTTTTTTCCTTCTTATGATTGGCCTCGAGATGCTCCCATCTATCTTGTAAAATAACAGACAAATGCTTCTTCTACGAAATATAAAGCAGCATTAAAATTTTGACAGCAACCACCCAGGGAGGTACTACCGTCCTGCCAAGTGAGTGTAAAACGAAAGCCTGTATTTGTTTTACATGATGGTAGGATTGCTTGTGTCTTTTTTCTGTCTCATAAACATGCAAGATTTCAGGTACGTCTTGCTACTTCTACTTACACTTAGGTCACACTACACAAACATGTACACGTTTATGTATACACACTCATCTGAGTTTTCTTTGATTTTATCTTAATAGTTCTTGTTCTTATTGCTTTTCCTTTCATATCCATGGGGAAGTGGAATAAGGAGGGGTTTGGGATATTGGCAATTTTGAGGGACTTCTAAACTGTCGTATTCTGAGCTCCTCTGCAAAGACAGTGATTATGTATGAGGTGAAAATGTTGAATGATGATGAAAATATTTTCTTTTGGGGATTTTCTTTCTTTTGGGTCACCCTGCTACGGTGGTCACCCTGCCTAGGTGGTCACCCGGCCTCGGTGGGAGACGGCCGACTTGTTGAAAAAAAAAAATAGTAGTTTGTTCATTTAAAATGGCATTTATACATTCCAGTCACAATTTCACAATTTCTCTAAGATACTTCAGCTTTTAAAATTTACTCACAAGTATTCTCAATTTATCATAAGGAATCTTGTAGACAAAAATTGAAAAAAATCTTAAACATTTTTAGCAAAATAATTAACTCTTTGTAATAGTAAACATTAAAATATAATTAACATAACATTGTGGATTTAAACCTGAATGCTATTGCATTTAATAGTTAATTAGGTATCCCTGAAAGGAGGTAATTAAGAGAGTACCTAATTTTTTTTTCTTATTTTTACTTTTTGTCTTTCTCCAACATCTCGTTTTTATTTTGCTCTTAACTCAAGAGAACCTCATCCAATCGGCTTTAAAACTTTGATGTTTGCGTATTATAATTGGGTCAGACTCTTGTAACAACTGGCATGTTCACGTGTCCTGTGACCTAAGTTATTGAAGCCATTCCCAGCGTCCTGGAATGGCTCCGACAACATTCAGAATCATCAAACGTTCAAAAAAAGGAGCCTCCTAATTTGACGAAGCTGGAGATACATGGTACAAACATTCATAATTTAAGCCGGCCGAATAAGGCGTTCTTTAGTAATGAACGAAAATTTACAATTTCTTTTTTTTTTTTACTTAGAATATTTCGAAAAAAATTAAATCTGCCCTAGTTAAATTTAAAAATGCCTTGAAAATGCATTTTTTTTTTTTAGTTTTCTCATTTACTTCCTTTTAAGAACGTTTTTATTTATTTTAAAAAACTGATCTCATAATATTGTCCCCAAAAATTGGCAAAGTGCACCAATATATCCAACAAATTATACAAAAAAAACATAAATGAATATCACCATCATACAAGGTTTGTAATCGATCAGAAGAGGACTTGTTTTAATAACGTCCCCAATGGTAAACGTAAAGTTGATCAGAAAATCATTCTACAGTAATTGGTCCAATTCCATCGATTGATTAACAATTTCAAATTTGCACTTAATAAGGCTAAAGTTGCGAAGTATCATCCTCCTTATTGCAAACATCATTAATATTTTGAAGGTGATCAAAAGAAGTTTTTTCCAGGTACTGAAAAAAAATAATATCACTATTAATTAAAAATTGGGTCTTATGCAACCCAATAACAGTATAAATTATACGTTTAGAAAATATTGTCAGTGATGAAAATCTGGAACTTATCAGAAGATTCTATTTTCTTAAGCTCTTTTAATATATAAATAAACTGACATGCATGCAAACAACCTCAATGGGTACAATGCTGAAGTTACGATGCATCAGACATTAAATATTGAAACAATTCAGAAGATATAAACTGAAATTTATATAGTGTGATTTAATGGAAATCAAATTTTCACACTATTTTATATATAAAACTGTTAAATCTGAACCTACAACATTTGAATTTCACTCACGAAATCTTAATGACACGATTGCAAACAAACCATACCACGGGTGGGGTTCGAACCCGCGGTCAGAGAGTCTCAAAACTCCAGCCCGTGACATGGTTTGAATTTCACTCTGAAGTCGTCGAATTAGGAGGCAACATTTTTTTAAAGTTTGAAACTATTTTGTTGAAGGCGAAGGAAGTTAGTGGAGTCGTTCCAGGATACTGGGAATCAGTTCGACAACTATCATCTTAGGTCACCTCCATATGTTAATTATTCGACGAATTGCGCCTTAGTTCCCATCCTCAAGCTGATTGGATAAGACCTTCTCAAGTTACGAGGGAAATAAAAACCAACAGTGAGGAAAAAAAATAAAATGAAAAATACCGCAACTGAAACAATACACAAATAACCCGCAGACACAGGAAAATTAAATTAATAACGTTTTAGACCATTAACTAGTGAGGAAACGGTAGTAGTGGTGGAAGCAGTGGTAATGGTAGTAGGAAGTAGTGCAATAATGGTAGAGGAGGTACTATGAAGGGAGTAATGGTAGTGACACAGCAGTTAGAGAGTGGAATGTCACTACACCACTCCTTCTTATTACCACCTCTACCACTATTGCACTACATAATACTACTATTACTACTTCCACCACTATTTCCACTACTTCTACCATTTCCTCTACCTTCTCTTGTCCTCCCGCCCTCACCCTCCTCTTGTCCTCCCGCCCTCACCCGCCTCTCGTTTATACACTGGCTCCCTCCTCCACTGTAGTAGGTTCGCCGGTCTTGTCCCGGTCCGGGTCTTTTCCAGATGGTGACCCAGCTGGCTCCCTTCCCTCACGCTTCTGTGTGACTCACTAATGGTCTAAGTCAGACCGAAGCGTCTGACTTAGACCATATTGTGCCTTTTTACTCTTTCAAGGATGGAACTTATGACGACATTTCGGTCCTACTTGGACCATTAACTAGCCACACAGAAAAGCGAAGGGAAGGGAGCCAATATATTTATCTCGCTCTACTACTCCTGGTCACGACCTCTTCTCGTACACATACTATGTACTGATTATTTGTGTAAAAAAAAACTTACTCAGGCTGAAGGGCCTCTTGAAGGGCCTCTTGAAGGGCCTCTTGAAGGGCCTCTTGAAGGGCCTCTTGAAGGGCCTCGTGAAGGGCCTCTTCGAGGATACCTAAGAACAAAAGAATACATCTGATGAGCTTCAGAGTATTAATGATACATACATAATAAGGAAAATACTCCATATACTGTTTCCAATGTGCTACCTCGAGAATGCCACTTCTGATTGGCTTTAAACTCCAAACGCTGCTCTATCTTAATTGAAAGAATTTCTGTAGTGATTTTTGTTGTCAATTTTTCATTTTTTTATATATTTTATTAAACTGCATTTAAAGAAACAAATAAAATATTTTTCTTACGATTGTAGATAATACGAAATAGATCCCATATGAGAAAGAAAACTGAAAAAAAACATCATATTCAGGGCGTTTTTTAAATCTAACGAGAATAGACATTCATATATTTTTGAATATTTTCAGCAATAATTTCATTTTCTTCAAAACTTTGGTTAATAAGTCGAAAAGACGTCAGACTTTTAACATTGGTGTACTGTACTAAGAGTCATGCTATTATTTACATGCCTGGGAGGGGGGGGGAACTCTCTGAGGAAGGTTACAAAGGCCATTTCTAACAGATTTTCTTTGTGATAATTGGAGGAAATTTCCTCTGAATGGCTTCAAAATTTAAACACTCTTGTATCCTAGTTTTGAGGAAAGTTGACGTTGTTAATGGAGTGTGTAAGTGTATTTTGCACCCTTTCAATCTAGAAATGGTATATATTATTTTACATTTTTTCATTATTTTGCCTTGATACTTATGAGGGCTCTCTGTAATTATCCTTCGTTTGCTTGGATTAAATCTGAATGCCTACCATTTTACAGACGTCGTTCTATGACTGCTACTCGTTTACCGCTTTCCTTCGATTAAAATTCAACTATTGTGAACAGCTTGATTCTGTAATGGATGATTTTTTAATCTTTAGTCTGTGTAGGGGAGCACATTTTGTAGGATTTTGTGGAGCACCTGGGGAATTTATTCTTTGGTCACATTTTGTAAAGCACCTGGGGAATTTATTCTTTGGTCACATATTGTTGAGCACCTGGGGAATGCCTTCTTTGGTCACTTTTGTTGAGCACCTGGGGAATTTATTCTTTGGTCACATTTTGTGGAGCACCTGGGGAATTTATTCTTTGGTCACATTTTGTGGAGCACCTGGGGAATTTATTCTTTGGTCACATTTTGTAAAGCACCTGGGGAATTTATTCTTTGGTCACATTGGTTTTGGGTTGCTAATGTTTTATTTTGAAACAACTTGATATTGTCCTCTGATTGTATTGGGTTATAGTAGAGTAAATCTACATAATGTTCTTTAAGTGCACAGAATATTTGAGTATCTCAAGACCAGTGTTAAAAAAAATTATAAGTTATAAGCACAAAGATTTTTTTAAAGGAACATTACTTACACTTACACTTACAGTAACCTCAAGTGCTGGTAAACCTTACTTAGAGAAGGTTTGATTTATTCTAGTCTGTGATGGTCCCAATTTGCCATTTTTGATAAGGAAAAATTGAATTTCTAATTTTCACTTGATAATATTTAAGTCGTCAAATTTCCTTTACTCTTACTCTTCAATGCTGATAATTTTATTTTGCAATTTCCAAGCGGCTTAAAACTAAATTTCCTGGGGTATTTTAGAATATTGGTTCCTCTGAGATAACGAGAGAATTCCTCTTCAGCTTCGCTTCAAAGCTAGTGTTTCTTAGTGAAAAGTTTGATTTAATTTAGTGCTGTATATGTTTTAATTTGTCATTTATATTGAAGAAATTTAAATATTTGTGTCCATATGATAAAATGGACATACCATATCTGATTATCTTCAAATAATCAACGCTTATACCTAAGTGGCTTAGAAACCAACGCCGCACTCTGCACTAGTCATTTGAAGTGCATTGGCATTCACCTGGTTTATACAATACAGGGATACCTTTCCCGGTTTGTGCAAAGACCAAAATGCGTATGGTTAGTCTAAAACTCTTCTTTAATAACTACAGAAGTTTATTATATAAAGAGAGCAACTACATTAGCAGAATCTGAAGTTATATAAAGTTTTAGATGGTGTGCACGAGCGAGTCAGAGTTCCTATATTTTGTTAGTGTGCATATCATAATTAAACATCCACTTGTTAGCATCACCCAGGATCAGACCATTATCACTTATCTGGAGTTAGCAGCATGTGAAAACAAATCAGTGCTTCGAGTTTTGGGTGTTTAATTTCATCTCAATGGTGTACTGAGCTTCTCGTTATGCTCAGGCCTCGTGGGTGTATGATGACCACTGGAAGGGTACAGCCTGAGATTAATGCAGTGAGCAAAGTGCTCGTGTGTTCCAGGCTTTTAATTAGCAGTTATCACAATATTATTTACCGTGACAGTAAGCCGTGTCATCAGTGGATGTTTCTAAGTGTTCATGCCTTTATACATTTTACTAGGTAAAATGTATAGCATAAGTTTTTGAAAAAAAATTAATAGTACGACTTTGACGAAGATTGCGAAGGACACAGAGGATTTAGAAAGAGTAAGTGAGGCGTAGACCAAGTGTTTACCTAGAAGAGTAATAAGGGAGGCGTAAATCAAGTGTTAATCAAGAAGAGTAAGGAAAGCGTAGATCAAGTGTTAACCTAGAAGAATAAGGGAGGCGTAGATCAAGTGTTAATCTAGAAGAGTAATAAGGGAGGCGTAGATCAAGTGTTAACCTAGAAGAGTAAGGGAAGCGTAGATCAAGTGTTTACTTAGAAGAGTAAGTGAGGCGTAGATCAAGTGTTTACCTAGAAGAGTAAGTGAGGCGTAGATCAAGTGTTTACCTAGAAGAATAAGGGAGGCGTAGACCAAGTGTTAACCTAGAAGAGTAATAAGGGAGGCGTAAATCAAGTGTTAATCAAGAAGAGTAAGTGAGGCGTAGATCAAGTGTTTATTTAGAAGTATGTAAATGATCAATTTTAAGATAGAAGTAAAAAAAAATTTTTTTGATGCATTTTAGGATGTAAAAAAGTCATCTGATGCGAGACGTCACTGGAGGTTTCTTAACATACTTAGGTTTTCATGAAGGACAATAAGACTCTTCAGAGAGGCGTTGACACCCGGAACACCCTCCAGGGGGGCGTTGACCACCGGAACACCCTCCAGGGGGGCGTTGACCACCGGAACAGTCTCTAGGGGGCGTTAACCCAAGGAACACCCTCCAGGGTGGTGTTGACCCCCGGAACACCCTCCAGGGTGGCGTTGACCCCCGAAACACCCTCCAGGCGGCGTTGACTCCCGGAACACCTTCCAGGGGGCGTTGACCCACGGAACATCCTCCAGGGGGGCGTTGACCCCCTGAACACCCTCTAGGAGGCGTTAACCCGAGGAACACCCTCCAGGGTGGTGTTGACCCCCGGAACACCCTCCAGGGGGGCGTTGACCCCTGAAACACCCTCCAGGGTGGCGTTGACCCCCGGAACACCCTCCATTTGGCGTTTTCCCCCGGAACATCCTCTATAGGTTTGTTGACCCCCTGAACACATTCCAGGGGGCGTGGACTTCCGAAACACCCTCCAGGGGGGCGTTGACCCCTGGAACACCCTCCAGGTAAGTGGACCTTTAAGTAGTTGCATGATTTTTTTTTCTCCTTCCTTCAACTTTTCAGTTTTGTTTTTCGCTCATTACTCGAGAACTCGAGAATACGAGAACTCGAGAATACGAGAACTCGAGAATACGAGAACTCGAGAATACGAGAACTCGAGATCGCCCCATCCAATTGCCTTCAAATTTTCAACGCCTGTGTATGATAACTAAGATCAAAGTCTTGTAACAATTAACCATCAGCTTCAAACGTTCAAAAAAAGGTGTCAGAGGATCGACAATAACAGTGAAATTCAGATCTATTGTTGCAAATTTGACGGATTAATGTGTAAAAGAATGAAATTCTTATTTCCGGTGCATAACTTTAAGTAACTCTCAGTCTGCCTCTGCTCATGAGTCTCTTTTTTTTTTTTTATCTTTCGTTTGCACTCCGGCATTTTTTTTTTTTGGTGTAGTAAAACAAAATAAAAATGGAATCGTTGGAATCTGTGCGTAACTGGAGAATGACTCGTCAGATCGGTTTTAACTTGTCACCACTGCTAATTTTGGGCGCCTTAAATCCCACTTTGTCGATTTTTATAGAATAAAAAGCAGAATTAGCCTTTTATTCAATAACTGAATTATGCTTATACTGATTGGCTTGAAAATATTTTTGACAATGCATCTTATAATAAGGATGACATCCCATAAGTTTAATTTAAGTTCCTGCAAATCTGAAATTGAACTTAAGTTAAAAATCTTTTACCATGGTGGGTTTCATTAAAACTCGCCCCTCGCCCCTAGTGGGTCCTTACCTGAGAGTCTGAACTGAACTGAACTAGTTTTGTTATTATACTAGTATAGCATCAACATATTGTAACTTGAAATAAAATATACAACTAGATTAAACTCAACCAATTTCTCTAGTATTGTCTTTTAATAGTATGTATAATCATATAGTACTTTGAAATAATACATAACTAGAATAAACTCAATCAATTTCTCTAGTATTAAGTACTTAGTGAATAAGTCTTTAGACTAAGCTGCCCCTAATGTCATGGCATGCCAGTGGCTCTCCTTGCATTACAGTTTTATAATTGTAACTACATTATTATTATTATTATTATTATTATTATTATTATTATTATTATTATTATTATTATTATGTAAGCCACAGCACCGTGTCTTTTGCTGACGATGCCAAAATTTGCCTGAAAAATGTCATCCACTGAAAACACTGCAAATCTCCAGGCGAATATTAACCAATACAAATTCCAAAGACACAATAGAGCGAAAAACTAATGTGAAGGACCTGGGAGTGATAATGTTAGAGGATCTTATTGTCAAAGAACACAACAATGTTTCTACAACATCTGCTTGGATAATGAGAACCCTCATAACTAGGGATGCCAAGCCAATGATGCTTATCTTAAAATTCCTTGTCAACTTTAGTCTGGAGTATTGGGGTACAATAACGGCACATTTCAAGGCAGGCGAAACTGCAGACCTGAAGAATATACAAAGAAATTTCACTGCAGATATAAGTACAATAAAGCACCAGAATTACTGGAAATGGTTGCCGTCTGTTAATTTGTACTCCCTGTAACGCAGGCGAGAAAGATACATGATAATATACACTTGGAAAATCCTAGAGGGAATAGTCCCAAATCTGCACAAGGAAATCAATCCCTACGAAAGAAAAAGACTCGGCAGATGGTGCAACATCCCACCATAGTACACTAAGAGACAACACAATAAGTGTCAGGGGCTCAAGGCTGTTCAACTGCAGCCCAGCCTACATAATGGGGATTACCAATAGACCCCTGGCTGTCTTCAAGAGGGAGTTGGACAGACACCTAATTCAGTACCTGAGCAGCCGGGCTGCGGTTCGTAAGTCGGTTTGAGTGTGGCCAGCAGTAACAGCCTGTTTGATCAGGCCCTGATCCACCGCGAGGCCTGGTCCTGGACCGGGCCGCTGGGGCGTTGACCCCCGAAACACCCTCGAGGTATGTACACTCTTATATTCCCAAGCATTAACCAGATGTGACTTCATTTCCTATATATATCTAACCACTGTAAACAGACATCCCATAATTTCTTTATGTATCAACATGATACACAATGTACAATGAACTGATTCAGCAACTGTGATACGTATATCGTTTACACTCGCCTGCACCTCGCCTGCACCTCGCCTGCACCTCGCCTGCACCTCGCCTGCACCTCGCCTGCACCTCGCCTGCACCTGGCTTGTCACCTGAGTCCACTTTCCTGCCACCACCTGACTGCTGACCTTTCAAGGCAGCAGTGCCGTGTTCTCTGTGTAACATGATAAGTCTCTCTCTCAGTGAAACTTTATTTTAATTCCATTATTTAATAATAACTTGCTATTTGTGGGCTTACC